>CAIGRM010031594.1:0-27658 GCA_903798335.1 Fraxinus albicans | reverse complement strand
GTTCTTCTTCCGTGAAGCTACTTTACTCAATTAGGGTCCATTTATGCTTCAAGGACATATTTTACGTGGCATTTGAGAAGTCAAAACGAGCTTTTAAAATCCAAAATTTACTTTTGGACTTGTTTGGTTAATTTTATGAAAATATTTTGCCTGATTAGAAAAAATTTCATCAAAAAGCTTGTCGATTGTAACTTTTTCTAAAAGCTCTTATAGAAGAAAAAGTTCTTTTAAAAATTAGTTTTCAAATACTAATTAACATGGCTTCCTCTAGAAGCTCATCTACAAGAAATAGAAATAATATCAGAAGCATTGTCATACGAGCCCTAAAACATTCAAAAGAAATCTTTCAAATGTCCTTGGTTGATTTAAAAAACCAGCTCAAAAAGTTCAAGCACAGTAAAAAATTTAGTCCATAGAAGGATAGATCTAATTAGCACACGTCTCAGTATGTTGTATGTGCTGTGGTTTAACCCAACTTTTAGTAGGTATTGGAATTTAAATTGGAGTGATCTTGAAAAGATCAAAATTATGGACTGGAGAAAAAAGTCGTCGTATTTTCGCTGGCTGGACGCTTGGCGAGCCCGGTAGAAAACAACTCGAGACTTGCTTGCTCGCTTGGTGTTGCCTTGTCGCTCGCCTATCGCTCGAGCGACAGACTTATCCGGCCCAGGCCTCTTTTCGTTTTTTGACGCGGTTTTGGATTGCTATTCTTTTACAACTTGTTCTCTAGGGTTCATCTATATATGACATGACTTGTATAGAAATTAACAAGATTCATATAACATCTTGAGATTTTTAGATTTCAATTGAATGTATTGAGATTTTGTAATTACAATTGCTATTGATTATAGTGGATTTCTCCTCCTCTGCCCGTGGTTTTTTCTAGTATTGAGTTTCCACGTAAATCTCGGTATTTATTTTCTTCTTATTAATTTCATTATCATCATTATCTTGCTAATCAAATTCATAACAAGTGGTATCAGAGCGATGTTGATTGTTCCTCATGGCGACAATGAAGTATGATATCCTGTTGTTGGATAGAAACACAAGATTTACCTTATGGAAAGTGAAGATGTAAGCGGTTCTAGTGCAGATGGATTTCGAGGAAGCCTTGCTTGGCTTTGATAAAATGTTTGCTATTTGGACGTAGGATGAAAAGCAACGTAGGGATCGGAAAGCCCAATCTCAAATTCATCTACATCTTTCAAATTAAATTCTTCAAGATGTTTTAAAGGAGAAAGTGTCGATGCGTCGTAGTTGAAGTTGGAGTGACTTTGCATGACAAAGAACTTGATCAGCAATCTACACATGAAACATCGCTTGGATATCTGAAGGTGCGTCATTAGATGATTACTTAACTATGTCCAAAGAAATCGTGGCCGATTTGGAGATATTGGAAGTTAAGTATGATGATGGGGAACTGTCATTGATGTTGTTGTGTTCTCTGCCGCCACCATCTATGACTCAGTTTGCACTTTTCATATGTGTCCCAACATGGACTGGTTTTCAACTTAAGAAAGTTTTGAGAGGTACAGTTATTATGGGAAACAACACGCCTTGTAAAATTGTCGGAGTTGGTACAATCAGAATCAGAATGTTTGATGGGGATATTAGACTACTTATAGATGTAAGGCATATTCCAAAACTAAAGCGGAATCTCATATCTTTGAGTGCACTTGACTCAAAAGGTTCGGTGAAGATGGAGTTTTGATGGTGAGCCGGGGTGCTCTTGTTGTTATGAAGGGACATAAAAACCCTACACAATTGTACATTTTACATGGTTCCACAGTAATTGAGAATGCAGCAATTTCTACTTCTTATTTGATAGATGATGAAATTACAAAACTTCGGCATATGCGGCTCGGGCATATGAATGAGAATGTCATGCCAGAGTTGAGTAGAACGAGATTTCTTGATGGGTAGAAGACCGGTAAAATAAATTTTTATGATAATTGTGTCTTTGGAAAACAGAAGAGAGTCAGATTTACGAAAGGAAAACACAACACGAAGGGAACACCTTAATATATCCATTCAGATCTTTGGGGATCGGTAAGGGTAACATGAGGTCATTATTACTTGTTGACAGTGATTGATGATTTCTCCAGGAAAGTTTGAGAATTCTTCTTGAAGTAGAAGAGTGATGTGTTTGGGACATTCGAGGAGTGAAAAACATTGGTAGAAAAGCAGACTGGAAAGCAGGTAAAATGTCTTCACACAGATTATGGGTTGGAGTTTTGTTCAGATAAATTCAATAGCTTCTATAGGGCTGAAGGCATTTTGAGACACTTGACATTGCCTGGAACTCCTCAACAGAATGGTGTGGTAGAACGGATGAATAGAATTTTGATGGAAAATGTTCGTTGCATGCTTTCAACTTCTGGATTGCCTAAGGTTTTTTAGGCTGAAGCTACTACTATAGCTTGTTTTCTGATTAATCGCTCACCCTTAGCTGTCATTAATAAAAAGATACCGGAAGAGGTATGGTCTGGTAAACCTTCTTATTATTCTGATTTGAAGATTTTTGGGTGTCTTATTTATGCTCATGTGGATAATGGGAAATTGGAGCCCATGTCTGGAAAATGCATTTTTTTTTTGGTATAAATCAGGTATGAAAGGGTAGAAAACAACCCGAGATTTGGTCGCTCGCCTGACGCTATCTTGTCGCTGGCTATCTTTCGAATGACATACTTATCCGTCCTAGGCCCGTTTTCCCTTTTTAACAAGAAAAAAGATTCACACAACATCTTGAAAGTTTTATATTTTAATTGAGTGCATTGAAATCTTGTAAACACAATTGTTATTGATTGTAGTGGACTTCTCCTCCTTCACATAAATCTTGGTGTTTATTTGTTTCTTGTTTATTTCATTATTATCATTGTCTTACAATCCAAATTCATAAAAATATGCTTCACTTGGTTATATCGCAAGCCTTAAAAGAAAAAATAAAAAAAAAAAAAAAAATTGTAAAGGAAACATTGTTGAAGGAGATTGACAATCGAAGTTGAGCTCTAGCTATTGGGTTTTAAGGGCTTATATATGTCAGTAAGTGTGTATAAAGACTATCTTAAAGTTAATCCTATTTAAAATAATCTAATAAAAAATTTAAGTTATTAGGCTTTGACATCTAAATAAAGTATGGAGCGGATTGTGTATAGATCGGATTTATTAGGATTATATTTGACGATTGACCAAATAAATATGGAAACTATATATAGGGTTATGGTCCCCAATTCATATGTGATTTTCATTCTTTGTATCATCCCATCAATACAAGATACAAGAGAAAATATATTGAAAAGAAATATCCAAAACCCACAATCAAAAACAGAAAATCAAGAAGAAATGAGTTGAAACAATCAAGATCACGGAGCAATAAGCCAAAATCAAGAATAAGAACTCAATAATCAAAAGGGGTCAATATTCAAGATTCAAGATCCGAAATCAAGATTAAGGGTTTGTTTGTCTCCCATCATTGGGAGAAAATAGAGTAATGAATAGTATTTTTTGGAAAATGTGTATTTGGAATTTAAAGTAACTTTATTGGTTTGTGTGTAAAATATTTTATTGGGTGAATGTGTGGTGGAAAATTTTACTGTAACAAACAATTTTTTGGAATAATGGTAGACAAATAGGAGCTAAGTATTAAAGAATAATTTCCAACAAATTAAGATATATTCCGCACTTTATAATTTCTTGATAATTTGGCTTTATTAGTAAAGCAATTAGGCAGCGATACCAGAGCTACATCACTAGTCTCTCGACACCGCAGAACTCGAATTAGGTGCTGCCTGGGCGTACTGCCCAGGTAGAGCTACAGTGCCACTGCAGTGCTAGTTTTTTGTCCACACTTTTTTTTTGTCAAAACAGAAGAAAAAATAAAAATTAGAAGTGTAAATGAGCAATCAAATTTCAAATCTTGTTACTTAAAGTATATTTCGAATTACTAATTTTCTAAAATAGATTAATTGAAACAATATGTTACCAAAGTTACTTCTCTTATCTAAATTAATTTATTTGAAATATTATGAATATTGTGTGTTCGCAATTCATACAGATATTCACTAGTCCAAATGAAGATCAATATTTTGTTGAATTATTTGCATACCTATGGTAATAAATATGTGGCAATTATAAAATTTATTTTTATGTGAATATTGAGTTCGTCTACAAATAGATTTAATATTTGATATGGTTTATTGTTAATATTTGAATATTATACCAAGAGTATTACTCACAAATTGATATTTATGTCCAAAGAATAAATGTCAATGTTGTGCCCGGTCTCTTGTGAGAGGGCCCACCATTATTTAAATTTATTGATTGCTTAATATGGATTCACATAAGAATATGAATCCATATAAGAATATGTTAATTAGATTTAAGTTCTCTATTCAGTTAATTCATCAACTTTTGCAATATCTGACAACATCAATTCAATTCCCGTGTTTGAACCAAAGTTTAACGGCTGAAAAGAGAACGTTTGTATTGTTCTTGGCGACATAGATCTAGATTTTACTTTAAGGACCGAAGAACTCACTATTCTTATAGACAAAAGTTTCGCTAATAAAAATGGGACTTGGATAATTTTGATCATTCGAACTGCATAAGTCTCATAATCATGAAGTGTAGAATTCTTGCAACATTTAGTGGCCCTGTATCTGATAAGGTAACTATTACCAAGGAATTTCTTTTAAAAAAAATTGAAAAACGCTTTGCAAAATGCGATAGAGCTAAAACAAGTAAGCTTCTAGCAAACTTAATTTCACTAAAATATAAGGTTAAAGAAATTATAAGAGAGTATATTATGGATATGTCTCATCTTGCTTCAAAACTAAAGGCATTAAAGTTTGAATTCTTTGATGACTTGCTCGTACATTTGGTCAGTTATGACTATAAAGGGTGAAGTGGACTGCCAAATTAAAAAAAATAGTTATGAACGTCAAAAGGGTGAAGTGGACTCCTAATGAGCTCATTTCATATTGTGTGAAAAAAAGGCTAAAGCAAGAGAAAATTGAATGTATTCACTTAACAAGTACCTTTAAGGACAAATTAAAGAATAAGGAAATTGCATTTGGTTCAACTCAAAAGAAATGGCAAAAAGCCTGAAATGATAAATAAAATGGTTATTACTTTGTGAATATAAAGAGAGACTGTACTAAATACCACGTTTGACATGTAAAAAAAAATACTTTTTACTTTGGTTTGTTCTAAGGTTAATTTAGTTTCAATACCGAAACAAATTTGGAGGATAAATTCCGGTACCACTACTTATATAAGGGTGTCTATGCAGGATTTTCTGAACTGTCAAAGTCAATTGATGCTGAAAGATTCATCTATATGAGGCAATGGGAAATCAGTTGAAATTTAAGACTGATTATTATTTGAATTTGAAAGAGACGTTTGGGGTACTATTTTTCTGATGAAATTTGGTTTTTATTTCTACATTGGACAAATTTGATTACTCTTATTCAATTGAAAACAGTCAGTTTAGATTTTTTTTCTTAATTCAAATATTTTTTGGGTACCAATTCTTTATCCAGTTATAATAACATATAGTTGTTTAACACCGTTGCCTCTAAAGAAACCTTGCATCTAAAGTCACGCAATATTAAACATAAATTAACCAATGAGAATTTTACTTCGTTATGATACAAGCGTTTAGGTCACATCTCTCAAAAGAGAAAGGAAAAGCTTGTGTCTGAAGAAATTCTTGATCCCCTTAATTTTTCAGACTTAAGTGTTTATATTAATTAAATTAAGGAAAAATAAACAAATATAAGGAGATTAGGTGCCAATAGAATTTCAGATGTCTTCTAACTAATTTATACAAAAATTTGTGGACTATTCCCTTCGAATTTTTGGAATGGTCAACAGTATTTTACTATGTCATAGACGATTTTTTCTCGTTATGGCTACCTTTACCTCATTCATGAGAAATCCCAATAATTGGACATGTTCAAGGCTTACAAGGTCGGGGGTCAAAATCGACTCAACAAAAGAATAAAACACGTTAGATCTGGTCGTGGTGGTGAATACTGCGGCAGATATAACTTATCAGGAGAACAATATCCCGTGCCTTTTGCTAAAATTCCTAGAAGAATGTGGAATCGTTCCATGGTACACCATGTCAAAGTCTCCTTGCATGAATGGTGTTACTGAGAGTCAAAACAGAACACTTAAGACATGGTAACGAGTATGATTAATTATTTCACCTTGCCAGAATTTTTCTAGGAAGAAGTACTAAAGACTACTACTTAAATTCTCAATAAAGTTACAAGTAAAGCATTGTTAAGGAGTTACAAAATTTTAGATATCCCACTATTAGGTCAATTTTCGAAATGTTCGATTATTTAAGGATATAGAGTTTGTGGGAGGAGTGAGGGTGAAATGTTCGATTACTTGCCATTTTTGCTCTGATCGCCAACTCATGGTACCTCAATGCCATCAACGAGCTATCAGACAACTCGGCATCATCCTACTCGAATTCTCCTGCATCATACAATGATGTTTTGAAAGTCATCTCATTGCCTAAGGTGCAAAGCCCATTAGTTGTGAATGAATATTTAAAATTAAAAGAGATTTGAATGGTGATGTGGAGAGATATAAGGTTCGTTTTATAGCAAATGACTTTATTCAAAAGGAAGGCATTGACATAGACTTTCCCTCCAATTTCTACGAAAGACTCCTTTAGGACTATTATGGCATTTTGAGCTTCGTCAAATGGTTTACAAACTAAAGAATTTCATCTATTGGCTTAAGCAAGCTTCTTGTAAATGGTATCATAAGTTTCATCAAATAATCATCTCATTTGGTTTTGAGATGAATGTAGTTAATGGTTGTATATATCACAAGTACAATAGAAGTAAGCATATTTTTTCTGATATTGTGTGTCAATAACATACTGCTTACTTACAATGATTAAGCTTATTGCACAAAATCAAGAGATTTCTATATGGAATTTTGAAATGAAAGATCTTGATGACGCCTCTTTTGTGTCAAGGATACACATACACCAAGCTTGTTTTCGAGGTGTTTTGGATTATCACAAAAGAGTTATATCGATAAAGTTATTAAAGCATCTGGGATGCAGGAATGTAAACCAGGTAATACTTCTATTGTTAAATGAGATAAGTTTAGTCTCAATCAATGCCCTAAGGATAAACTTAATGAAAATGAAATACAGAAAATTCCCTATGCTTTACCACTTGGGAGTTTAATGTATGTTTCGATTTGTACACATTAGGATAAAATATTCATTGTTGGAATGTTGGGCAAATATTTAAGTAACTCTGGGATTGATATTTGGAGAGCATCCAAGCAGGTTATTCGGTATCTATAGAGAACTAGAGATTATATGATCACATATAGAAAATCAGACCAATTAGATATCATTGGATATTTTTTATTTTGATCATGGAATGTGAATGCCGAATTTTATCACTAAATTGCACATTTTAGATTGAATTGAATGACCACTTAAGTTATTATGTGACAGTAGCAATATTATTCCAACAGGACCTCGATGATGTCAAAGTTTATAGACATCAAGTTACTAGTTATTAAGGAAAAAACTTAGAGTGGTCAGGTTTCTATATAGCATATTGAGACAAATTTCATGATTGCTGATTCGTTTACTAAAGAACTACCACCCGAGGTATTTCATGAATACATTGCTCATATCAGTATTGCATCTTTTGATGATATGGTAGTTTAATGGGAGTTTGTATTTGGTGGTTATCTGATTCAAACACATTTTATGCTTACAGATATTCAGTTTATTATACAGAAATAAAGTATTCAATTTAGTTTTACTCTAATTAAAGTTTTGGTTTGATTTCATTAAAAAATAAGGTAGAATCAGTTGGAAATAAACGTGTTTGGATTACATTATAAGTAATTTTCATGCCACACATCCACACTTGATTTATGTCTTTTGATTGTGCTGAAATATGTGACCATTGAGGGTTAGTTATAATAATTGCAAAATCGCTTTGATTCTATATTAACATAATGAATGAACGAGATTGTTCGAAGATACTTTTGGTTATGATAGCAAAAGTTTTGAGCTAATAAGAATATGCACATTTATAAGGTAACATATGTGGCTCAAGTGAGACATTGTTGGTTTTAATTTTCATGTGGGCCTACATATGTAATTAAGCTCCTGTTTGGTACCAATTAAAATTGAAATTTTAATTTAAGTCAAAGTCAACAATTCATTTCAACCACATATTTTATGGGTCTCACAACTTTTCAACTATACATTTCATCAACTTCTATCAAAATTTAATAAAAATTTGATTTTAATCCCCACAAAACAGGGGCTAAGTGTGTATAAAGGCTATCTTAAAGTTAAACTCGTTTAAAGTGATCTAATAAGGAATTTAAGTTATTGAGCTTTGGGTATCTAAATAAAATGTGGACCAGATTATATGTGTAGAGACCGGATCCATTAAGATTGTATTTGACGATGGGCCATTATATATGGAATCTATATATAAGATTATGGTCCCCAATTCATACGTGATTTTCATTTTTTGTGTCATCACATCAACACAAAAATACAAGAAAAAATATATTGAAGAGGAAGATCCAAAACCTAAAATCAAAAACAAGAAATTAACAATCAAGAAGAAAGGAATTGAAACAATTAAGATTATGAAGCTAGAAACCAAAATCAAGAATAAGAACTCAAGAATCAAAAGGGGTCAATATTCAATATTCAAGATCCGGAATAAAGATCAAGTATTAAAAAATAATTCACAATGAATTAAGATATGTTCTGCACTTTATTATTCTCTTAGTGATTTGATTAGAGTTGAGAATAAAGTAATTAAATTTTCAAGTTCTTGAGATTTAAAGTTTTAATAAAATTTAACACTAGTTTCTTATGCATGACCTTCGAGGCTCTAGATGTGGCCTTTCAGCTTGAAAAAACTTAGTGGTTGGTCTCGAAGGGCTAATCATCTTGCGAGATCATGCAAATAGGTTCTACCTAACATGACTTAGTTAAGGGTATCCCATGCTCCTTTGTGTTTATCGAACTATAAAAAAAATAAAATAAAAAAATGTGAAAGATTATTAGCTGTGTTGATTCTTCATATCAATGAAGTTTTCGCCTTTTTGCAACTTCTCGTCAAACATGTGGTCTCCATTGGGTCTCAAAAAATAAATAAATAATTATTGTATTTGAAAGCATCCATTGGCTGCCTAGAGCTTTGGTGTACTTGTATTTGAAAGCATCCATTTTAAGCCATAGAAAGTGATGCAGTACAAGACTTAAAAGGCTCGCAGTCTTCATTTTATTACTTTATTTATTATTAATAATATTTAATTGGGGTTTAAATGATGTTTTATGTAGTTGGGGTCTAGTTTAAGTTTTATTAAGAGTTGAGGGACTAAGAGAGAAATTTCACTTTTCTTATTTTCATCAAATTAATAAAACTGTGAAATTTTCTTCAAGTCTTCATGGCATTCTACGAAATCAATAAATCTATTTGTAGGAGTCAATTCTCATCATTCATACGCTAATCATCGAGTGTTGATTATCAATTCTTATCAACTGGTCTTGATCGTGTTTTTCGTTTAATTCATGGTATTAAATTGGAATCAATGATTTCGATCTTTGTTGGTCTTTTTTATGCTTTTGTCTACGTCAAATAGACCTTTGAGAGAGGATAAGAAGCCGAGCGGGATATCCATGGTTGAGGAAAAAATATTATTAATTAAAATAGTGCGTTAGATTTCAAAAGAATCAAATTTCAAGAAAGTACAAAAAAATATTAATTTGAATGAGAAATCAAGAAATTGCAAAAGGAATGTCACCATACAATTACTCGTCGGAATATTACCTCGCGATTGAACAAAGTTCGAGAAAATCGGAGTTTGAATGATAAAAGGGGACAATGAAAATAAATGTCACCATTAGACAATTCTAAAAAAAAAAATTCTTGGTCTATTTTGAGATCATACAACCTTGTGAATCATGAAAAGGAGAAGAAAAAAGACAGTACATTGGAATATATACCTAATGACTTTATACCAGGTGTTGTCTACACATCCCCCAAATACACGTATTACAATTAGAAACAAATGATTACTATTTATCTATATAAATATGAATTATTCATAAAAGGAGTTTTGAAAAATTGGAGATTCAGAACCTTACATGTTAAACAAAAAGTTACATCACATGATAGCCAGCTAAGCAAAAAGTCACGTCAAATTCCACGCTCGAGTATACATCGCCTCTTCTATATACCCTTTTCGAGCCAATTAGACCATGCCTTCAAGCACCTCGCCCAAAACTAGGGATTGCAACAAAACGGGCCGAGACTGGAGCTGGAGTCATGGCAACCTCCCTTGCCCCCCGTTGGATAATTTCCTGCTCCATACTTGCCCCGTTACCCTTTTAAGGCGGGGCAGAGCTGGGCCTCTTTTACTATCTATTTACTTTTTTATTAGTAATTCAGTTTTTAATAATTTATTTTATTGTCTCCATTTATTGAAGTGAAACAATAATATGTTTATTAAATTTTATTTCATTTTTTTTAAAGTTAAATTATTCAAATATATTTGATAGACTAGAGCTTTCAACGATTGCAAAGATATAGGACTGTCCAAAAAAATAATTTAATTGGACTTATATTATTTGTCATATTCCTTAGATAATCTTAATTGATATTTTCTATTAAAACGAATGCAATTTCGTGGAGTTTTTCATTACAAGTATTAAATTCTTAAATAAAAAAAATTAAAAATTTAATGGGGACGAGGTTGAGCCCTTATTACCCGTACATGGCCCGAGGAGAAGTCCCCCATCCCCGACCTTAATACTTGATTAAGCGGGTACTCACCGCCTTGTTCAAGGCGGGCTCCGAGTTTGAAGAGTTTTTTTTGTCATCCTTACCCAAAACAGTAATTATCGCTTCCTCCATAGGTCTTCTTCGAGGCAATTAGGTCATGTCTTTTAAGTACCTCGCGTGAAACAATTATTATGTGAGGCAATGCATCCCCTCTCAACTGTAGTGCATCTCCAAGACGATTGGCATTTGTTGCAAACCTTGCCTAGGGCCAAGTTGCATAAGATTGATGTTACAACTCTACAATGACACAGTTCAGTCATATTTCAACTATTTAGCTTATGATGATTATGGATTGACACAATTCAACTTGTCCACTTAGCCATTGTAAAAAGACCACATGCCAAGTATCCAATGAGCCTTTACCGCAAGCCTATAACAACTAAGGATTGACACAATTAACACAATGGAGCTTGACCAATGAGCCATTGTGATACGTTTCAAGCATCAAATTTCCAAGGGATGGTGCCAGGCTAGACTAAAAAACCTTTTAGGCTAGACTGTTATGTGAAGAATTTCCACATTAAATATTTCACACATAAAAATTAATTTTTTGGACCATAAAATTGAAATTGGGTTGGGGTTGGCTCGACTACCATAAGTTCCCTCCTACCTCAGCGCATCTTTCTTGATTATAAATACTCACGACGAGTGATTTTTAAAGGTGAAAAAATTAACAATTTTGATAATTCTCTCTTCCACCCAACATTAGTATGAAATTGGGTTGGGATTGGCCCAAGCTACCCTAAATTCTCTCCTACCTCAGTGCATCTTTCTTGATTATAAATACTCACACCCAGTGATTTGTAAAGGTGTAAAAAAATTAACAATTTTGGTATTCTCTCTTTCACCCAACATCCACATTTTCCTTGATCGTCTCTTCCACACCCTAACATATTCAACGTCTGACTTGAGCATCCAAGTGTCGACGACTATCGTATCTCGCCAAAGCTACAGCCACGTGCATTCCAACTTTGATGTCCAAGTGTGCATATAACATATGCATGGATGGACGAGGAGTTGTGATCTGTTGACAATTGGATATCGCTGAATTTAAAGTTCAACATTACTTTTTAATGTTATGGATTCAAAAGCACGCTACCTAGAAGACTGGACTTTGGATAACCCAGTCCCAATATTTTCAATAATATAGTTCTTGTGCAGGGTAATTCAATTTTACTCGTATACCGTATAGTAACTAATTTCACGTGGTACAAGTTATTGTATTAAATTTTCTAGTTGATGGTTTTTGCAAATTTCAAGCATGAAAAGTTCGAAGGTTGCCAAAACTTGTACCAGAATTATGAGCATGTTCACTTTGCGACAATTGGTACAACAAATTTTATAGTTTTGAAGCAAGTTTTATACAATTCATTTCTATATCATATTTGTTACGGTCATTCAACATGCTGATCTAATTGGTTGCTATCAAAACGATTTTTTTATGCCCATCATAGGACCTAAAGATACAATACTAGAAACTCTAAAGAAATTTATGGGTCCCACAAACGAAAATACATTGGTTTCTTGCTCATGCTAAGAGCATCTCCAATAAACATAAGATGCACTTTAAAAATTATACTCCAAGAAACTCTTTTAATTAACATTTTAATTTAGAGGGAGAGTTTGACACTCCAAAACCCACTCTTTATTATTAAAATGCATTCAAATTATTTCTATTTTCAATGAAGAAGGATAATATAATAATTTAGAGAAAAGATAGAGATAAACAATAAATATTTTTTTGGAAGTGGTAAAATTAAGTGTTAAATATAAAAAGTCTGTTGGAGTACTTCAAATTTTTACTATATAAATTTTAGAATATACTTTTTAAAAATAGTCTCTTGGAGATACTCTTGGGACCAAGTGTAGAGAAATATATAAAATACAAATATAAATACATTTTGATGAAGTTAATCAAGCTCTCGACCAGTTCTCCAAGAAAGCTCACTCAGAGAATCCAACAATCATACACAATTCTAACATTAGGGATTTCAGATTGAAACAAAAAGGGAAACATACTTCAATACTGAGGAGCTTCACAGTCTTCAGCATAGTTGCCCTGCTAAATATAAAAGTAACACCCTGCTCCACGCAAATGGCACAGGGACGTTACACGAATTATCGTTTACTTAAACCTGTTCCCGATGCGGAGTGGCAAGAGAAGCTACTGCAGGCGCAGCGGATGCGACAAGAAGACCTCTGCTGCTTTGAGCGGATTGTACCACAATTGCAAACTGTGTTGCCGCCAGTGCTGCGGCTTCCTGTTCCAACAAATNCTGCTCCACGCAAATGGCACAGGGACGTTACACGAATTATCGTTTACTTAAACCTGTTCCCGATGCGGAGTGGCAAGAGAAGCTACTACAGGCGCAGCGGATGCGACAAGAAGACCTCTGCTGCTTTGAGCGGATTGTACCACAATTGCAAACTGTGTTGCCGCCAGTGCTGCGGCTTCCTGTTCCAACAAATCAGAGACGGAGACAGGATTTAGGGCTTGATTGGCATGGATATTGAAAAGGCAAAATTTACTTTTATGCTTATTTGGATAATTTTCTGGAAATGCTTCCCCTCTTATTAGTAGAGAGGAAGTTGGCCCAAGGTGGTTTCTCAAGTAAACTCTTCTAAGCAGAAGCTCTCCCAACTATACAGGTGTGTCCCAAGGTGGGCAGGGCCAACACGGTTGGAAAAGGCCTACGGCTTTATTTTTTAATAATTATTCCATTCAACATTTTGATGCCTCTACTTCCATGTAATGTGCTTCAATCCCAAAGAACTGGCTTTTACACCCAAAAAGCAAATAGATATTATAACAATTACTGTAGAAATGGACTAACCTGTCTCTGCCTTCGCTGTTGCAAGATACTAATGGCCCAGATCATGATATAGCAAGGCAAAAGAAAACCGGCAACTCGAAGCAAGAAAAGCTGCATGTATCAAGTAATCAGGATAATAAATAACAAACCAACCACAGCGAGAAAATTCAAATGACAACATAGAGTTTGCATCAACTTACAGAGAAGAAAGTAGATGCATCTTCATCACCATCTCCATCTCCCTCTCCATCAGTTAAAGACAATGCTTGCCGCAATAGCAGAAGAGCCATTAACTGCCAATAAACAACAGCAAGACTTTTTCAGTTGTTATGCAGGGTAGCATGTCCCAGAATCCAACTGGAAAAATTTTTCATAGGTTGATTCATGCCTTCAATCTAGTAAATATCAAGAGAAAATTGAATTCTCTGACAATCGCTCAACCTCCAATGTAAAATTCAAAACTTCGAAGATTTTATTATGTCATTTCCGAGAAGAAAAAAATGTGTTAACGCACAGATTCAAAGTTCCACCCCTTGGATTCTGTTGGTCTCCAGATTATACCCCACCAGTGTGGTTACAAACAGTAGCAGCAATAGTGTTTAAACTGAGTACTTCGAAGTTTTGAGACAGGGAGCACACGTTTCCTACAGTCTATTGTTACTCGGACTGTCCACTACAACACAAGGAAAAGGGCATGAGATCGTGTTAGATTGGTACATAGCTAGGAGTTGGACCCATTTTTCTAAAATCTAGTATGTTGGGATAAGGCCAAAAAGGGTCCAAAATATTTAGACATGGGTATGGGTTTACGTGTTAGTTCAAATGAACTTAAAATTACTTCAGAAATATATATACTGGTAATTTTAGATGCATATTTAGGTGTGCGTGTATATCCCCAAAAATGGAAAATTGTAATAATTCATTTGGATTTCATTTCAAGTGTAGCAATGTGAGATACAAATAAGAAAATCATACCAAAACAACAAAACGATATAAAGGATCCTCTTCGAATTCAAAGGATTGGACATCCGCACCTGAGTCAATCAACATGATGGTTTTAACATTGTCAAGACTCTTGGCGCTATGAAAAAAGAAAACCTTACAATATTTAACCACAGATCCCCAGCTAGCTGTCTCAGTACTTCTCATCCTCTCCCTCCCTCTGAGCTCTTGCATTCCTTCCAAAACCAATATTCTATGCACCATTTACCACCGAACAGAGTCATTTTCTCGTTCTTGTTTGCTTTCCACCAACTCTCTCTCACTCACTCTCACTATTGTGTGTGTGTTGGGGGATAGGTTCTGTCTTTCTCCCCAACCCAAATTTATTTCCCATATGATATCATATATATTCTCCTAGGAACTAAAGCTTTGTATGCATCCGTTTCCATTTTTCTCTTGCTTTCCTTCCTAAGAGGCAAAAGCAATTGGTTTAGCTTGCATACGGAGCCTAAGTCACATGAAAACACGAGGGAGAAGTAGTGAAGAGCATCAAGATTGATAATGTTTCGAGTGGCCTTTGAGCAGTTACTAAAATATTGCAAAATAAGTCAAGAAAATCAAGTTTGTCAAAATTTCATTATTCAATCTCTTTTCCTCCCGCGTCATTCTCTTTGCTTTTTCCTTTTTCGTTTTTTTTTTCCCTTCTTTTTCCTTTGGTGCATTTAGATGAAACAAACAAAAGAAAATGAAAGAATGATATAGTAAATTCCCTGTAGACTTAAGCCTTCTTTATTAGTATTTCATCTCAACATTTTGACAAGATTTGGGGTTCCATCTTAAAAGGTCAACCTTATTAAGAGGAGTAGCCCAAGATCTTTATTAATCGGTCTCTGTCAACATCATTTATCGATGTGGGATATGTATCCCTTAACACATTTTACCTTTCTCATTCATTTCATTCTCCGTTTTTCCTTCCGTGTTCCTCTTTCATCGGAATCATTTCCCATCAAATTTTTGTCACCCTTAACAGCTCAAGTACACAGCAACCACCTCCTTCAACCACCGTCCAATATATTTGCTGCCCTTTTACTTATTCACAGAGCGTAGCAACAGTGAATAGCCTACGAATGGCACTCCCGCACTGAGAGCACTGCCTTGTGCTTTTGCAGTAACCAATACTTCACTACCTATTTTTTTCACTTTCTAGGCTAATGATACCATTTGACACTTGCCAAAAGAAGGGGCATTTCACTCTAAGATAATTTTCTTTTCCTGAAGTTAGCACATGAAACACTGAAATGAAAAGCAAATGTCTAATGTCTATGATGAATTTTGTTAAAAGACTAGCAAAGGCTTACAATTAGAGCAGCTGAACGACAAAATGCAGCACCACCATTGCTTGTGCTATTATAGTCATCATATTCAGCTTGAAAGAACTGACGTTCTGCCTCAGCAATTGCCAGAAGACGAGGATCGTGCCTATCCAGTGGTGTCCCAGAAATTTGCCATACTCCCCTGAAAGACAGATTAAGAGAGCCTGTTTGAGCCCCATTTTATTGTAAGAATGCATGTTGAAATAGTAGATTGTTGGAGAATGTGTGGTTAAAAAATAAAGAAACATTTTGGGTTTGCGCGTAATATTATTTTATTGAAGAATGTGTAGTTGAAAAGAAGAGAAGGAAAAATGTATTTTGAAAATAATGGGGATCAAACAAGCACTAAACAACCTAAATATCATAAAATATGACAAGACTACCCAAATCGCAATGAAAAGAATAGCTAAATCTCAAATCTGTCATAGCAGATTGGATTTTCCCCCACTTTTATTTTCCTTTTCCTTTTTGTGCGGGTAGATGGTGCAAGATGGGAGCAGCCAATAAACACTAATATAATATAATATAAGCTTCTTGCATCTCGAATGAACAGAAGACAATATTTTTAACATGTGAAAACCGAAAATAACA
Source organism: Fraxinus albicans (assembly GCA_903798335.1). Classification (NCBI taxonomy): domain Eukaryota; kingdom Viridiplantae; phylum Streptophyta; class Magnoliopsida; order Lamiales; family Oleaceae; genus Fraxinus; species Fraxinus albicans. The sequence goes on along the minus strand of CAIGRM010031594.1, from coordinate 11,074 downwards.
TGTGAAAACCGAAACGACCTGATATCTATGGCAGACTCATGAGGATGAGGCCGTGGAGGAGCAGTATAACCAGGTTGATAAGGCTGCACACAAAGGGAAAAAGCAGCATCCCAAAAATGAAATATCATTTTAAAAGTATACACAACAAATTGCATTATACTAATTCCAGACCACACTTAAAACAAATTCAGCCTAGATTAAATAAACAAAAATTTTGTTTACTTTATTTCTAAGAAGAACATAACTATAAACAATTCAAAGGTGACTCCTTAAAACAAGGAATGCTCTTAGCCTATGTTTGGCTCATGTTTATACCCAAGACACTTTTTATCTATACATCTTGAGGGACCCAAAAGTAAAACCCACTTATTATTGTTCATTTCTCTGTTTATAATTTAATCATTTATAAGCAATTCCCAAATATTCAAATAATAAATCCAACAGCAATGATATTCCATAAGATCAGACTTAGCATCTTTTACGGAACATGCACTTTTTAATACTCTATACATTTCATGAGGATCCACAGTTTAGAAAGACCACCATTTTCACTCATCCAAGTTTTCTTCCCCACCGACTGGTGCACAATAGTCACGATTCTGATTATATAAACATCTACTTCCCAATGATTAATGTTTCTGTACAAACACCGACGGAGTGATCTTGTTTGTTTTTGAAACCTTTAATGTTTTAAAGGGCTAAAGTTAGCAAAAGCATGCAAGTAATTATAAAATCTTTGATATTCCCGAATTAATGATACAACATGGCAAGGAATGAAAACATAAGGAGCAAAAATAAACCTGATGGCAGATCTCACAAGTAATGTCCCCCTTCTCATTGCACCAGTGTTGAACACATTTTCTGTGTGCATACTACAAAAGAATAGTGCTCACAACAATCATTAACTAGCCAATTAAGAAATTGAGGTGCTTGGGGAAAGGGATGTCAGGGGAAAAAATTATGATTAGGACAGGAGGAAATTAAGAAGTTGATAGATCATAGAATATTAATTCCCCTATAATTACGAAAATATGTAAGAATTTGCATCATTCACCTGGGCTCAAATAATTCAAGCATCTTGTAGCGCCCTTAACATACACAAAGTTTAGTTTCGGTCTGTTAATGCATATATTAGATATTCATCTGTATGTATAGACAAACATAAAAGCCCCCAGTATCTCCACCACACTCCCCAAACCTCACCCAGGGGAAGCCAATAAAGACCTGAAGGACAAAGTAATAAGCATAAACCATGATCAGAATGAAGATGAGAAAATAAAAGAGGAATCCTTTACGCTGAGGAAAAGTCAAAATATAAATATAAAAATGTTCTAATCCAAACAGATTCTTCTTAACAAGTTGACGCAATTCCACCAACCATGTGGGCCCAATTTTGGTTGCATGAATCTAGGGCATTAAAGTTGGAATCAGAAATTATATTTTCAACTTTAATGGATAGTTTAAAGTTCTAATTACAACGCCCGAAAGTCCACAAAACCCTACACAACTCTACTGTACTACAATGCCAACTTTAATATAAATTCAACGGTGAAAGTAAGACTTAATTTCTTTTTCTGTTTTCATGTCAAATTCATTATAAAGATCTAAATTTGAAGTGCCTAGATACAACCTCAATTTTGAAAATTAAAAAAATGCACCAATAGATGTAACAATGTACAATTTGCGCCAGACAATTGCACCCCTTCAAATAAAAATAGGTAGGGCGAAGTATATAAACTTGAAGTAAATCTACTTTTATTTTCAAGGACAATAATACAAGAAGGTAAGAAATAAAAGTTGACATTCATGTTTTACTAACAAAAGATGCAGAGTAAAAACCTGATAAAAAGTAAAAGCATATACCTTAAGACTCCCACAGCAGGCACAAGGGCTCTCCAAATTGTTCAAGGAATCATCTTCCTGGCAAATGCGGCACTCTGCCAACCCTATCAGCGGAACCTCCTCATTCTCCTCCTCCACGACAACAGTTGCCTCCATTGAAGCCGAGGACCCCACCATTTCAGGCTGCTTTCCTAAGGGCCCACGTCCAGGCCTTATTGCAGCGGCCTCCGGCTTCACTAGCTGGTCCACGTGCACTACCAAATGATCACCCATTGACACCTTCAAACACCACCACAAACAACTTCTACACAGAATCACAAAAATAAATCCCTCAAATTATTTTGATCTTTTGTTTTGTGCACTCAGCATAAAAAAGCCACCTAAATTTTTTTCCCTCGATACTTAGAGAAACCCCATTCCATCAAACTGAAAAAATCATAAATTATTGATCCTGAAAATCATAATTTTTTTCGGTCATCCCCTTCAATAAACTCTAATTTGAATAAAAAGTGAAAGAAATGAAATGAAATCCACTGATCACGCTGGAATATGCAGCGGGATCAGAGAATTTCTTAATGATATGATCTAAAAAGAAACCTAGTTACAAATAATACAGTAAAGGAGAAAAAGAAGAAAATAAACAAGAAAATCACAGAAAATGTACCTTAAGAGAAAACGAACGGAAATGTAAATGGGAATGGAATTGAATTCGCGAGTTTCTTGAATTATATAAAATGTATGTGTATGTGTATGTGTATTTGTATATGTATGTATACGTGGGTGGCCACGACCTGTTTGTTTGCCATTTTAAGGAAAAAAGTGACCGTTGGGTTGGGTGGGGTGGGGTGGGGTGGGGTTGGGTGGCGTGGAGGGGATTGAGTTTAGTCACCATTTTTGACCAATCTCTCACATGGTGGGATCCACAATTTAGAAAAAAGATCAAAAAACTCATTTTGGTGTAAAAATAATGGCAAACAAACAGGGATATAGTCATGGTTGGGTACAAATTATTTTCAAAATATATTTTTCTCTCTTATTTTCGATAAATCATATTTCGTAAAATAATATTATACGTAAATTAAACAAATATTATTACTTTTTATTCACACATTTTTCAATAAAATACTATTTCAAAATATATTTTCGATTTAAAAAAATAGTACTCAAACATGTACATAAAGATGTATTTAGAAGTTAAGCCCTATATCATCAAAGTTAAAACTAAAATTTTAATTTATAATATATCAAATATCCCATCAAGTGAAAATCAATTTTTAGACGATTTTAGCCATACTTCAATTATTTCAATAATTTCTTACTTTTCGTTTTTCAATATTAGTTATCATTAATGTACATGTACGTTTGACATATTTGTTTCACATGTGTAGTTTCATTAATGTATGAATTTTCTATTATTAATTCTCAATTAATTAATATTCACTTTTATTTAATTAATATTCACCTTGATTTATGTATTTCAATGTTATTAATTCTAATTATAAGTTATCGTCATGTATATAATTCCTGGTATTAATTCTAAATTAATTAAGATTCACACATATTCAAATATTACTTTTACAACACTTATAAAATATTTCATTATAACATGCAACGCACATTCAATGTTGACTAGTTAAAATCAAAATTAACAACTAATATTAACTATATAATTCACGAGATCCAGAATTTTTCAATTCACACATTTGAACAATTTCTGTCAAAATCTATTAAAAATCTGATTTTAATCTTTACCAAAGGAGGCTAAATCAATCGCCAACTTTCACTTTTTTTTTTTAATCACCCAACTTTAAATGTTGCACAAGCCTTATCCATCTTTTAATCAATTATCCATGAATCTTTTTCATTAAGAAAAGGGTGTTGAAGGCGTGACAAGATAAGCCAAAATTTCACATGACAAATTGTTGAAGGCGTGAAATATGTCCAAATAAGCAGATTTGTACCCAGCAAATGAGATATTTCTTCATTTTACGAAGCCACTCTTTGTAAAACAAAGATAGAGTCATGGTTTTATCAATTTGTCCTGATTTCATGCTATCAACTTGTCACGTGGAATTTATATTTGTCACTTGAGATTTTTCCTCAAAAATTGAGAGGTGAAATTAAATGACTTATTTAATTTCACCCATCATTTAATGCTACATTAACGCCAATGGGGTTGTAACCCCAGTTAAGGTCGTTCTAAATTATAGGCTAAATGAAAGGTGAAATTAAATGGCTTATTTAATTTCACATATAATTTAATCTCACATTAACTCCACATAGACTCGAGTTGTAACCCCAATTTAGATGGCTCTAAATAATAGGTTAAATGAAGTGTGAAATTAAATTACTTATTTAATTTCACTTATCATTTAGTGTCACATTAACGCCACATAAATTGGGGTTGTAACCGCATTGGGGTTGTAACCGCATTTTAGGTGGCTCTAAATGATAGATTAAATGAAATGTGAAATTAAATAACTTTTTTTAATTTCACCTATCATTTAATGTCATATTAACGCCACATAGACTGAGGTTGTAACCTCAGTGAGACTAAATAGCATGATAGGCTAAATTAAATGTGAAATTAAATGACTTATTTAATTTCACCTATCATTTAATGTCATGATAAGTGAAATTAAATAAGTCATTTAATTTCACCTTAATCAGCATTTGAGTTAACTTTCCAATGTACTTTAAATCGCTTTAATCGGGTATCGGAAAAAAAAAAAGTTATGGCAAAATGCTGAAAAATCCGCAGAGTTGGAGCAGTAGGTAGTGCCTCAATACGAGGTGCCCACTCTTGGGGAAAAATAAAGCAGATTTGAGGCACTGTCAGTAGAGTTTTCACGTACAATTCATCTTTTTAAAAGTGTAATTCAATTAAAACTCTTCCAAAACTTGAAGAAAACATAAATATAACTCTAGAGAACAACATTTGGGGAGGAAGAAAAACACATAATCATAAGGATCAAAAAGAAAAAATTTAAGTTTGAAGACTTTTGAGATTGAAGAAGATTTTCGGTGCAAGATCCAATTGTTTCCATGATCAAGAATTAAAAATCCGATTATGAACTTTATACATTCTATTTTTCTTTCATTATTATGAATAACTAAATTCATTGCTACGACGAACAATGTAATCTATGCGTGACCATTTATTTTTTTATTCAAGATTATAGTTCTTTAAAAGCATATGTGATTTTATTCATCTATTTAATGCTTTGAATTCTTTAGCCAATTATTCAGTGATTTTGTAAATCTATTACAAATTGAGATGTGTGTTTTAGATTTAGACCACATAGTAAAATATGGTAATTCAGTATAAAACGTAGAGATACTTATACTAGTTAATATGGTTGTTACATGGATTTTTCGAACATAGTTGCATTTAATTATGATTGATTCATATAGAGATATGGAATTGAATTACTTAAATAGACTTAATGAGAACTCGAGATGGGTAAATTGAATACTTCAGAAGAATTCGACCAAATACTACAATATTAATTGATGCTACCAAAAATTGTACCTGATGATTCTGAGCTTAACGACTGAAAATGAGCACGAATGAGGTCCTCCGGTACCTGAAACAAAGGCGTCGAGGTGTGTCCTCGTCGCCCTTCCGATACTTAAGTCAGAGAGAGAATGTAGAGAAAAGATATATGCTGCCAATATATGCGAAAAACCTACCTTAATAATGAACTAGAATAATGTATTTATAGAGAGAGGTTAAGTGGCACAGTCCTAGTAGGATCATAATGTTGAGATCCTTATGAGTTCTAACATGATTGAAAGTCTCCACTTGATTGGTTTCGTGTTACCTACATGTCTGGATATAAGTGGAATCCTCTTGGTAGAATCCTTTTGGGATGAATTAATGTACTGACACTAGGACTCTCTCTTTCGAGTTTGGATTAGCCTTGATACAAGGGAGAATCTTATTGCGTCGAGGGCTACATGGTGCTAGAATCTCGAGGACACCACAATAGCCGAGGACATACTTCTCGAGGAGAGGCGAAGGGTCCCCGAGAAGAGTATCCCAAGGAAGTCAACCTTTTGATTGGTAAAATGGAGGAGGAAAAACTTATCGGGTTATAAGCTCGGGTATATCCCAAAGTGGGATCATCATTAATGAATTTTGATTGACAAATTAAACGGTATTTATAAGTAAAATTGTAAGTTCTAGCATTCACATTCATACTGTTAAAATCCAAATTCGATAAATTGTGTACATTATAATTTAGTTTACTTAGAATAATTTAGACACCAATCACAAACCTTATTATTTGTTTTCGATCAAATTAAATTTATGATTAATTTAACCAACGATTAGACAGTAGTTCTTATGAGAACGACATCCGGATGCATTGGCCAACTATATTACTTGTTACGATTCGTACACTTGTGAGATATAAAATCGACAAAAAGATTTTAACTCCGTTGTTGGAGACTATTTTTATTTAGTATTGGTTTAAATTACTTATTACTTTTGTTTGATTTTTTTTTCTTTTTCAATTGATTTACTTGTTTTCCTTTGCTCCATTGACGCGAAACGAAATAAAGCAAAATGTCAAAATTTAGGCACGATCAGCCTTGGAAGAGGCATGATCAACCCAGTTAAAGGCATGATTAGCCTTGGAGAAGGAATGATCAGCCATGTGAATTTAGGCACGATCAGCCTTGGAAGAGGCATGATCAGCCAAGTTAAAGGCATGATCAGCCTTGGAAGAGGATTGATCAGCCATGTGAAATTAGGCATGATTGGCCTTGGAGAAGGACTGACTAGCCATGTGAAATTAAGCAGGATCAGCCTTGGAAAAGGCATGATCAGCCAAGTTAAAGGCATGATCAGCCTTGGAAGAGGACTGATCGGCCATGTGAAATTAGGCATGCTCAGCCTTGGAAGAGGCATGATCAGCCAAATTAAAGGCATGATCAGCATTGGAGAAGGACTGATCAGCCATATGGAATTAGGCAGATCAGCCTTGGAAGAGGCATGATCGGCCATGTGAAATGAAGAGGCATGATCAGCATTGGAGAAGGACTGATCAACCATGTAAATTAGGCATGATCAGAGCCATGTGAAATTAGACACGATCAGCCTTGGACGAGGCATAATCAACCAAGTTAGAGGCATGATCAGCCTTGGAAAAGGCACGATCAACCAAGTTAGAAGCATGATCAGCCTTGGAGAAGGACTGATTAGCCATGTGAAATGAGGCATGATCAGCATTGGAAAAGGCATGATCAGCCCTTGAACATGTTCGGGATAAGTATGGGTTAAAAAGTAAGAGGCTGCCACATGGCCTCGATAATTGGGCTAAAAGCATCCGTCGTCGGATGGACGCCACGTGTCATAGGATAAACGGTCAAGATTAGGATACCTTTTCACTTCTCCTTCCCCTTATAAATATTCCCTACCCTACATCATTTGTCACTTTTCACTCTCTTAATCCTCCTTGGACATCCTCGGGTTTTAGTCTTAAGGTAAGACCTCGTGACTCGTAGATAATGTAAGTTTTCTAATCTTTTTTTCTTTTAGAGATGTCTAGTGGTAATTCCTTGGCTACGAGCTCTTCGCCCGATGATGTAGGACATTCTATAGTTCTAATGGCCATCCCTTTAGACAGTAGACCAGCTGCTAGTTATCCCGACCTTAGGTCTAGGTATAAAGAGAACGAGGTCGTCAAGATTGCTAGGGAGTATGGATTAATGCCTTTATGTGATATTAGATCCCTAGGGCCTAAGGATAGGATAACAAGTGCGCAGGACGGCAAGTTGGTCGTTTTCAAAGATTCTTTGAAGGGGGAATGATGTGACCCCTCTATCCCTTCTTTGTCGAGTTCCTGGTCAAGCACAACATGTGCCCCGGGCAACTTGTCTCGAACAGATGGAGGATGATAACATATTTTTTTATAGCATATTGAGATCAATAAGATTCAGGCTCGACCTTTTAAGAATGGTTTTCGAGCTTTAATTTTGTTTATTTGTCAACCCGGGGTAGGTTTAAGATTCCCAAAATGCCAAGCTCTTTAAAAAGGTGGAAAGGAAGGTTCTTCTTTATAAATCCTCAAGATCCTGACCATCCACTTAGCCCTCAATGGATGGTGCCTGATACTGCTCGATTTAACGAGGGCCAGGCTTACTTTGAAGTTCTCAAGAAGGATAGGCAGAGGTTGGAAGACCTCGAGCCTTTAGTTTATGATTTGGATCACCTCCTCGGTGACGATATCCTCAACTTAGCGAATGTGAAAGGTATCGAAGGTTGGGAATTATTTTGTAGTACCTTGTACTTACGCCGATGATAACCTCGAATGACTAACTTGTATTTTTGTTTTGTGTTTGTAGAGTTCGAGATGATATTTGATCCAACTGTCCTGCAAGCTGCTGTTGGGAGGAAACCTCATGGAGCTCAAGCTCAAGCTCCAGGTCTGAGGAAAGGTAAGAAAAGAGATCGGGATCAAACACCTACTGTTGCCGTCAGAGGTCCAGGGGAGTCATCGGGTCAACAGACCCAAACACAAACGTTGGCATCGTGACCACCTCTCCCAATGATCGAGAGGAGGCCTACAGCTCAGAGGGTTACACCCGAGGTTGTTGATCTCAAGGACGAGCATGTTCCACCAACATACTCGAGGACTATAAAAGGTGCACCCTCATTGCGAGCATCGTGGGCCATTACAGAACGGATATTGATGTAGATGCCGGGATGAACACTCTCGAGGCCATTGCGATGAAGGTGAGTTTTTTTATTTGTCCTTGGGCTTATGTATTAGATTCATTGCTAATCTTTGGGGGTTTCTTTCCAAACACTAAGCATAGCCATGGGCCTGGCTCTTCGGGGAATGGATGACTCCCACAAAATAGTCGACCTGGTTATGGCCATTGAGCAATGGTAAAAAAGAATTGCAGAGCTCGAGGATGAGCTTCGGGAAAAAGACCAAAGAGTGGCGTTCTTGATGTAGAGCTCAGGAATGCCTGAGATGAGATCGGGGTGGCCAAGAATGAAGTAGAGGAAGCTAAGCTCGATCTCGAGCCCAAGATAAAGGAGTTAGAGGCCAAGCTCACTAAGGCTCGAGACGACGCTATCGAGGAATTCAAAAAGTCTTTGGAGCTTTCCACCATTAAGGGTAAATACACGTTGGGGTCGTACAACTACACATTTAAACAACCTCGCGCTTATTTTCGGGCTCACTAAGGCCAAGTTCACTAAGGCCGAGGATGATGATGAAGTCGTCCAACCCCCAACCACAGAGTAAAACTATGCTTTGTGCATTTTTTGTTGATGTATATTACCCGATAGTATTTTTATTTTTGCATTTACACTGCCCGATCATGGGCTTGAATATTTGTTTTGTTACTGCTTAGTGCATTGCTCGATCTTATCAGATGTGCTTGGTCATTTTTATGATTCGAGTGTTTTAGTGTCCTTTTTGAGACTTGAATAGTTGAGCAATGGTCTCAGAAACTTCGAGCACTCGATCTCGAGAATGAGGACTTAGAACAATCGACAACATGTTAGGAAATTGAGGACAACTAAGTACTCGAATAATCGAATAACATGTTAAGGATTCGAGGAAACTTACCAAGCTCGAGGATTAAAAACTTGAATAATCAAATAATTAGTTAGCATGTTAGGAACTTGAGGATAACTTAGTATCCGAGCTCGAGGACTAAAAAACTCGAATAGTCAAATAATTGGTTAACATGTTCAGAACTCGAGGACTAAAAAACTCGAATAATCAAATAATTGGTTAACATGTTAAGAACACGATGATAACTTAGTATCCGAGCTCGAGGAATAAAAACTCGAATAATCAAATAATTAGTTAACATGTTAAGAACTCGAGCTCGAGGACTCCAAACCCCTTGATCCCGAAGACTTGCAACCTACAATATTTTTGATATGGTCGAAGTGTAAGCTCGAGTTTTTGCGGTATAGTGCTCGAAGATTTAAAAGCAGTTTTGAGGTGCTTGCACTATGGCAAGACTTAGAGGAGCTTGCGCTGGGCAATGCTTAGATTTGCTTGCACGGGGCAAGGCTTCGAGGTGCTTGTGCTGGGTAAGGTTTCGAGGCACTCACGTTGGGCAAGGCTTAGAGTTACTTGCACGTTGGCAAGGCTTAAAGGTGCTTGTTCGAGGCAAGGCTTAGAATTGCTTGCACGGTGGCAAGGCCTTCAGAGTTACTTGCACGGTGGTAAGGCTTTAAGGTTCTTACACTGGGCAAGGCTTTAAGTTACTTGCAGTTCACAAGACTTAGAGTTACTTGCACGTTGGCAAGGTTTAGAGGTGCTTGCTAGGGGCAAGGCTTAGAATTTCTTACACGGTGGCAAGGCTTTTAGAGTTGCTTGCACGGTGGTAAGGCTTTAAGGTGCTTGCACTTGGCAAGGCTTAGATTTGCTTGCATGTTGGCAAGGCTTAAAGGTGCTTGCTAGGGGCAAGACCTAGAATTTCTTGCAAGGTGGTAAGGCTTTTAGAGTTGCTTGCATGGTGGTAAGGCTTTAAGGTGCTTGCACTGGGCAAGGCTTAGAGTTGCTTGCACGTTGGCAAGGCTTAAAGGTGCTTACTCGGGATAAGACTTAGAATTGCTTGTACGGTGGCAAGGCTTTTAGAGTTACTTGCACGGTGGCAAGGCTTTTAGAGTTGATTGCACGGTGGCAAGGCTTTAAGGTACTTACGCTGGGCAAGGCTTTGAGTTGCTTACACAGCAAGTCTTAGAGTTGCTCGCATGTTGGCAAAGCTTAAAGGTGTTCACTCGGGAGAAGGCTTAGAATTGCTTGCACGGTGGTAAGGCTTTTAGAGTTGCTTGCACGATGGCAAGGCTTTAAGGTGCTTACACTGGGCAAGGCTTTGAGTTTCTAGAACATATTATTGGGATAAACATCACTACCTTATTTATTCAAGCAAACTTATCTTTCCTTGTCAAACCGGAAATTAAACTGAGCACGGGGCATGTAAGCCCAACCAACTCAAAAGAAAACTGAGCACGAGGCATGCAAGCCCGACTAACTGAAAACATGACATTACAAAGTAAATATACTACTTGTAATAAATCTTCAGATTATTAGCATTCCAGGGCCTAGGGAGCGGTCTTCCCGAGATGTCCCTCAAACTGTATGCTCATTTTCGAACCCATCTTATAACTTCTAAAGGTCCTTCCCAAATAGCTCCTAGCTTGCCTGGGCCATTGATAAGTGTGTTGTTACACACTTATTTAGTACTCTTTGCA
>CAIGRM010031579.1:0-17221 GCA_903798335.1 Fraxinus albicans | reverse complement strand
CTTTACATTCAATCTCATATCTGTCAGTAACTTAGTTTACAAACATAATCGCTTCCTAATTTTCATGAATAATTATTGTCTTATACAGGATCTTTTGACATGGAAGACGATTTGGAAAGGCAGACTTGAGAATGACCTATATCATTTCCTGTTACCTGATCATTAATCCAGTGGAAACTCATTCAACAAAACTTTCAAGGTCATTTTACCTTCCATCAAACCTGTTATCTCCCTCAATGCTAGTTACAATCCCATTTCTGATTTTCATTGTAATAAAGCTCTCAGCACTTCTTGTAATTCATCAAACAATAGCAATATCAGTAGCCAGATTGATATCTAGCACTACCGTTTAGGTCATGTACCTGTTTCCAAATTGTCTATCTTACATAAATATGTTCATACTATAAAATTCAATAAGATTTTGCATTGTTCTATTTATCCTTTGGCTAAACAACACAAGCTTCCCTTTCCTTACAGTGAAACAAGAGCTTCCAAAGCTTTTGATATTATTCATTATCATATATGGGGCCCTATTCCATTCACTCTTTAGATGGATCTCAAGATTTCCTCACTATTGTAGATGATTAGAGTAGGGTGACATGGACTTATCTCATGAAAAACAAATCTCAAACTAGACCTATAATTCAGTCCTTTTACTCCTTGATTCAAACACATTTCCATAGCAATATCAAAACGTTGAGATCTAACAATGGGATTGAGTTTCTCATGACACAATTCTTTAATTCCAGAGATATTATACATCAAGTCAACTATGTAGAAACTCCATAGTAAAAGGATATAGTTGAGAGAAAACACCAACATATTTTGAATATTACTAGAGCTATCAATTTCGAAGCTAATCCACCACATAAATTCTGGGGTGAGTGTATTCTAACTGCCACTCATCTCATACATAGAACTCCTACGTCCATTCTGAATGACAAATCACCCTATGAAATACTTTACCAGGCTGCTCCATTCTATACACATCTAAGGGTCTTTGGTTACCTCTGCTAAACAGCTACTTTGAAACAAAATAGAACAAATTTTGATCCTCGAGCCTCACCTTGCATTCTCATTGGCTATCCTTATGGTATGAAGGCCTATAGACTTTATAATCTTCATACCAATACCACTTTTAACTCTAGAGATGTTATTTTCCATGAGAACGTCTTTCCATTAAGACATCCTTCTTTCCTTCATTCATTGTCCAGCCTTGGATGCTTTTCACGGCCAACCCATACTCTCCTTCCAACTCAGCCATTTTCCATTATTGATCCTTCTTTTCCACCTTTAGAATCCATTTCCACTGGAAATTATCCATCATCTCATAATGATTCTTATCCTTCCACTGATATAGCTGCTCCTATAATTTCAACTCCTACACCTGCATTACCTATTCGAAAATAAAAAAGAATCATTAAATTGCCTCCTTACCTCCTTGATTATCATTGTAATCTAGCCTCTCAAGTTCATACTCCTCAATCAGATTCTATGGATAAAGGTTCTGCATCAGGTAAGAAATATCCTTTGTCTGATCATTTGAATTATGATCAATTGTCTCCTACAAATAAGCAATATTCCTTGGCTCTATCTACTGTTTTTGAGCCTCAGTCATATAGCGAAGCTTCTAAATTCCCTGAATAGTGTCAAGTAATGGATTTGGAATATCAAGCACTTGTTTTAAATCATACTTGGGATGTGGTTCAGCTTCCAGACAACAAGAAACCTGTGGCATGTAAATGGGTTTTCAAAGTTAAACTTCGATCAGATGGGACTCAAGAAAGAAAGAAGGCTCGCTTAGTTGCCAAAGGTTTTACCCAACAAGTAGGATTGGATTATGAGGAGAATTTTCCCCCAGTTACTAAATTAGTAACAATAAAACTCTTTGGCTGTTGTAGCCCAGTTGAAATGGCACTTGCATCAATTGGATATCAGCAATGCATTTCTTTATGGCGATTTGGATGAAGAGGTGTACATGTTGATGCCTCCTGGTTATGAACAGCAGGGGGAGAGTGGGAAACAACTGGTTTGCAAACTCAATAAGCCCATCTATGGACTTAAACAGGCATCAAGACAATGGAATGCCAAACTCACTTCGTACATTCTTTCACGGGGATTTTTACAATCAAAGGCTCATTATTCTTTGTTTTGCAAACACATTGGCTGCTCATTTACGATTTTATTGGTATATGTAGATGATATAATCATTGGTGGAAATGATTTGATGTCCATTGATCAGTTTAAAGATGAACTGAATAATCAGTTCAAGTTGAGAGATCTGGGAATTCTTAAATATTTTCTTGGCCTTGGAAATGCACTCCATATGCCAAAGAAAATATACCCTGGAGGTCCTATCTGATGCAGGCTATTTAGGGGCTAAACCTGCAGCTAATCCTCTACCACATAATCTAAAATTAAGCAGGGATGAAGGAGATGATGTGCAGGATGTTAGTGAGTATAGGAGGCTGGTGGAGAGACTACTTTACTTAACCATTACAAGGCTAGACTTATCCTTTGCAGTGCAAATGCTAAGCCAGTTCTTACAGTCACCAAAGCAGCCTCATATGGAAGCTGCACATCATGTTCTAAGGTATCTAAAAGGCACACCAGGACAAGGTTTGTTCTTTGAAAGTAAACATTGGAAATCCAAAAATCAGTATACGATATCGAGGTCATCTGTTGAAGCAGAGTACAGATCAATGGCAGCTACTGTATGTGAATTAAGTTGGCTGAAAAACTTGCTGAGTGATCTAAGTGTCAAACAATCCAAACCAGCCTTGTTATTTTGTGACAACCAATTTGCAATCCACATAGCAAGTAACCCGGTATTTCATGAAAGGACGAAGCATATTGAGATAGATTGTCACTTTGTAAGAGATAAAGTTCAGTCAGGAGAAGTGAAGATGCTCTATACCACAAAATCAAGTGGCAGACTTACTGACTAAAGCTCTAGGTAGAACTAAGTTTAGATTTCTATTATGCAAGATGGGAATATTGAATATATACTCTTCATCTTGAGGAGGAGTGTTGAGCATATTTTAGATAAGGATATTTATGTAATTGTACATAGCCTTAATCTTCAAAACGTGAACCCATTTGTAGAGTTGTATATATATATGTTTATATATACTTGCTGTAATTTTCAGTTGAATTGAATGAAATCAATTTCATAATATTCTTCGTGCCTTTTCTCCTTGATCTCTCATTTATCAATTTACAATTCTCTTCATCTTTGCATCGAATGAAGTTTTGGGTATATCATTTTTTTATTAAGTATTTGAGATTTATGGATGTTTGTGTGAATTAGGTGCTTTGAATTATGCATTGGGTTTGTTTGAGTGTGTAAATCTTGGTGAGGGTATTGGCTGTTGAAATTTTTGTGAGATAAAAGATAAATGTTGAAGATTGTATGATAATTTCTTGGAGGGTGTTTATGATTTTTTTTTTTTGATAAATACGAGTGAAGATTATTATTTTCTGTTGGAATTTGGGTGTGATCCGAATTCCTTTGTTGAAGTGTTTGAAGTATTGAAAAATTCTAATTGAAGTGCACGTCAATAAAATCTCTTAATTCCTTTGCCATATTCTTGTCTTCTTTTATTCTTTTGTTCTTGATCTAATACTTTATTATTTTTCATATAATTTTAATATCTCAATTCGGTGGTTGGTTTCACAACGAGTGGTATCAGAGCCTAGGTTTCGCAGTTCCGCATTGAGTTGTTCAAGGTTTTTTCTCCGTGTTAGCTTCTATGAATTATGACATTTTGCTTTTGGATCGAAACACTAGATTTTCACTATGGCAGGTTAAAATACATGCAGTACTCACACAACTGGATTTGGATAATGCGTTGCTGGGAATTGACAAGATGTCCGCAACTTTGACCGCAAGGAGAAATTATGGAAGGATAAGAAGACAGATTCTCACATTCATCTTTATCTATCGATTACCATTCTTCAGGATATTTTGAAGGAGAATTCAGTAGTTACTTTATGGTTAAAGTTGGAGCAATTGTGCATGACAAAAAGTCTCACAAGCAAGTTGAACCTCAAGTATCATTTATACTCTCATCAAATGATAGAAGGAGGATCATTGGAAGATTACATGGCTGTATTTAAGGAGATCGTCCCTGATTTGAAAACATTGGAAGTAGAGTATGATGAAGAAGATTTCGCCTTGATCCTATTATATTTGTTGCCCACTTCATTTTCTTCATTTAGAGACACGATCTTGTATAGTCACTCTCACCATACAGGAGGTGTATGATGCTTTGTATTCAAAAGAGAAGATGAAGCATCTAGTTTCGAGGCCAGAGATGAAGAAGGCTCGGTTGCTCATGGTGGTTCTGGAAAGGGCAAATCAAAGTCTAAGTTCAGTAATCCGATTTGTAACTGCTGCAAGAAGAAGGGGCACATGAAGAAGGATTGCTACGAATTGCAAAATAAAGAAAGGACGACTGCAAGTAGAAATTCATATACTTCGGGTAAAGCAGACCTCGCAGAGAACGTTGTAAGTGATGGTGATCTCTTAGCTATTTCTGACATTAACTCTAAACCAGAAGATGATTTGATTCTTGATTCAACGTGTGTGTTTCATATGTGTCCTAATAAGGACTTGTTTACTACATATAAAACTATTTCCAAAGGTGTCGTGGTTATGTGAAACAGCACACCTTGTAGGTTGTTGGAATTGGTACAGTCAGATTGAAGCTTTTGGATGGAACAATTAGAAAACTTGGCCAGGTTCGACATGTTCTGAATTTGAAGAAGAATCACATCTCATTGTCTATCCTTGATTTAAAAGGTTATGAGTTCTTTGGTGGAGGTGGAGTTTTAAAGGTTTGTAAGGGTGCACAAGTTGTATTGGAGAGATAAAAGCGATCTCAGTTATACATCTTGCAGGGTTGTGTAGAATCTAGAAGAGTCAATAAGTACATGCACTGTACCATAGTGGACATTCAGTTTGGTACAATACCTTTATGAGCTCGTAAATGGTCGGATTTGAAGAATACAACTTAGTGGAGTTTCGAAGATATGGGTAATGCCGCTTTGCCACTGTCACCTACGGTGCCATTGTATTCAGTTGCTAGAGATGGACTCGGTGAAACAAAATATCTGAGATAATTCTACAAGAGTGGTGTTGGATTCATTGGAAGAGGTGGAATATTGTGTTTTGTTGGAAAAATTAATTTTTTAGGTATTGTTAAAGAAGCCAGTTCATTCCTTGGTAAAATTCGTGTCAAGGTAGAGATTGTTGGAATTTGGGTGAGACTCGAGTTCCTTTGTTGAAGTGTTTGAAATATTGAAGAATTCTAATTGAAGTGCACGTCAAGGATAATTCAGTATGGAATACTATTGGAGTACTTTGTCATGTTGAAGTTCTATTTTGGAAGCCCATTGGGAGTTGACAATTGGTATTGGACCTGAAGAAGAGTTTGGGATGGAGAAAAAAATTTGAAAAAAAAAATTTGGTTGAGACCTAGCGCCTAGGAGCCAAGGCTTTGGCGCCGCCTATTCTGTTCGGGTCTTTTCCGCGTTTTTCATTCCTACTTCGTTTTGAACTCGATTTTTTGACGTTCTACTTCATCAATAACTCTACTAAGAGGATTTGGATGTCCCCTACATGTTTTCTATAAATACTAGGCTCTTCTATACAAAGTTATCGGGTGAGATATATAATTACTAGAATCATAGGATCCATTGTAATCTTCTTCCTTTCTCCATTATTATTAAGTCAATAAAATCTCTTAATTCCTCTGCCACATTCTTGTCTTCTTTTATTCTTTTGTTCTTGATCTAATATTTTATTATTTGCCATATAATTTCAATATGTAATTTCAGTATGTCAATCCGGTAGTTGGTTTCACAACAAGTGGTATCAGAGCTTCTGGACATAATTAACACAACAAGCGTTTTTCCTTTTTTGCAAAATCTTGACCATGAATTATATATAGCTTAGTGGTTTTTGAATGGATTTTGGGTGTTAGGTTGGAGTGTGTGTGTGTGTGTGTGTGTGTGTTTGAGGGCAATATTGCTTTCATTCTTTTGTTGATCATGAGCATAATTTTTCATTTTACATTATCATTTATTTGGAAACCTGCAGTGATCTAGAAAAACTAAAGCCTTTTGTGTATCGTCCTTTTGGTTGATATGGTGAGATTAAGATTTAGTTGTACTCTCCTCATAACAAGATTGTCCGTGTTGGTTCCAGAATCAAGATTTGCATACAAAAACAAAAAGGCAGAAAAAATTTGCAGAATCGAAGAACACACTGATTTTTCATTCCTTGGGGCCCGGATGTTCAGCTTGAAAGTCTACTCACCCGTTGAGCATCTGCAAAGTAGATTACGCTCGAATCCACTAAGAATCACAAAGAACAATTACAGAATGTGTGAAGAAATCACTCAAGTTTCCTTTCGCCTCTCTAATATAAAGCCCTCTCTTCACAATGTCTAAAATTGTACACTAATACCTAAGATATTATTGAGATCAGAACCAGAAGATCACAAAGAAGATGAAGAGATGAAACACACAGAGATAAGACGAAGGAAACCTACAGTTACAATCGAAGAGTCGAGAAGAGGGTTATAAAACCGCTATCAACACATTCCATCCAACAATCCAGGGTATGCCAGATGTGAGGCCAAGATCAGTGCATTTAAAACAAACAACCCGGTGGCCTAATTACACAGCAAAGCTCAAAGACAAAATAAGGAGGCCCAATAACACAGAATAGAGAGGCAGGCCACAACAATCTCCACCTTGCTGATCAATTTTTGGTATTTTTTCATGGATTCAAGTCATAACTACACTTGTTTCATTTGTTCTAATGTTCCTGTGAAGAAAAACAGTTAGTTTGTATTAAAGACAAAATAAAGCAAATATATAATTTAACTAAATTCATTACCTTCAAGATACATTCAGAATTTTCAAACAGTTTCTGAATTTTTTTAGAGGTAGTACCTTGGTACCAAAAACTGAAGGATTAAACTTAGTTGGGATTTTAACTAGATTAATGAAACCCTTTTCAAACATGTTTCTAACAAAGTAAAATTTAATGTCAACATTTTTAGTCCAATCATGAAATACATGATTTCTACTTAAATGAATAGCACCTTGATTATCTGTATAGATTCTAACTACTTCATTCATGAAACCAATTTCATTTAAATGACCCTTTAACTACATTCCTTCTTTAGCAACATAACAAACTGCAATGTATTCAGCTTCTGTGGAGGATAATGCTACAATCTTTTACAATTGATATTTCCAACTAACACAACCATCACAAAGAGTAAAAAGATAAGAAGACGTGGATCTCCTCTTATCTAAATCACCTGCAAAGTCAGAATCAGTGTATCCTTTCAGGTTAACACCTTCTTTACATTTTTGAAATCTTAAACCCAATTCAGTTGAACCCTTTAGATACCCTATCATCCATTTAATAGCTAACCAATGTGTTTCACCTGGATTAGCCATAAATCTACTAAGGATACTAATACCATGAGCTAAGTAAGGTCTGGTACAAATCATAAGGTACATAATAGAGCCAACAACAACAACATAAGGTATTTTACTCATCCTATCATATTCTTCATCAGTTTTAGGAAATTGTTCACTAGAAAGTTTGAAATGATTAGCAATAGGCAAACTTTTCAAGTACTTTTTTTTCATAAGAGTTTTGATTCACATACAAAACACAACTTTTCCTATCTATTCTAGTTTCCATGCCTAAAATTCTTTTTGTTTGTCCTAGATCTTTCATTTCAATTTCAGATCTATTATGACAAGCAAGAAGCATATCATCAACATATAATAGTAGATAAACAGATTCAGGTCCTCCTGACCCTTTGAACAAAAAACAGAAATCAAAATTACTCTTAAGGAACCCCAGATTCTAAAAATAGGAGTAGAATTTCTTATACCATTGCCTTGGAGCTTGTTTTAGGCCATAAAGAGATTTTTTTAGCAAACAAACCTGTTCAGATTTTGACTTAAGTTCAAAACCTTTTGGTTGATACATGGAAATGGTTTCTTCAAGATCCTCATTTAAAAAGGTAGCCTTAACATCAAGGTGGTCTAATTCCAGTTGAAATGAGTTGTTAAGGCAAACAGAATTCTGATAGATGTGTACTTTGCAGCAGGTGAGAAAATTTCATTATAATCAACACCCTTTCTTTACGTAAACCATTTTGCCACAAGTCTGGCTTTGCATCTTTTACCCAAAGTATTAGGTTCACCCTTTTTAATTTTATAAACCCACTTACAGTCAACAATCTTTTGGTTTTTGGGTTTATCAACAAGAATCCATGTCTTATTTTTTATTAGGGAGTCCATTCATCTTGCATGGATTCCAGCCAAAGTTTAGATTCTTTACTGTTAACGACTTCTTCAAAGGTTGTGGGTTTAGAATTAACAGATTCAAGTTCAAAGTAGAAAGTCACAAATTCATCAGTGTTAATTTTGATAGAAGGAAACATATTCCTTCTACTCATGTCTCTGGCTTACTAACAATTTCCAAGAACAGTATCCTAAAATTATTCTTCACTATCATATTCATTTTGAGGCTGATCTGTTTCAGATTGAGTAGTCTCCATCTCAGTCAAAATATTAGGTTCAATAGAGTTAAATTTTAGATTTTCCCGTACAGTTTCTTTAACATGAGTAACATGCTCAGTATTTTGATTTAAGGAGTCTTTACAAGGAAATCGACTTTCATCAAAGATCACATTTTTGCTAATGATAACTCTGAACCTATCTTTTCTTCTCATCCAAAGTTTATAACCCTTAGTTTCTTCTCCATAACCCAAAAAAAACACATTTTTTGAGATCTGGGTTCAAGTTTGCTTATATCTTGATGAGAATAGGCAACACAACAAAACACCCTAAGTTTAAAATAGCTTGGAGATTTTTCAGACCATAAGTGTTTAGGGATTTGAAAATCAATAGCACTTGAAGGAATCTTGTTTATCAGATAAGTGGAAGTTTTTAGGGCTTCTCCGCAATTTTTTTTGAAAGACTAGACCTAAGTAACATGCATCTCATCTTTTCCAATAAGTAGAATCTAAATCTACTTAAAGTGTTCACTGATACATGACCCCACATGTCTGCATGTCCAGTTTTGAAAGGCAATATGTTTTGTTTTCCAATGACAGAATCTTCACAGAATTTTTAACTTTCAATATTATCCTTTCCAAAGCATTTCAGTTTATTTAAAACCATCAATCCATTTTCACTAATATGGNTTTGAGTTAAGACTTATCTTGGTAAGATCTTTATGAATCCTTATTTCATATTCATCATACAGTTGTCCCAAACAAATCAAGTTTCATTGAAGATTAGGAACATATACAGTCTGAAGCAGCTCAAAAGTGTGATTATTTTCTAGTAAGAGCTTAAGGTTTCCAATACCTTTTATTTGAGAGGTCAAATTATTACCCATCTGAACTTGACCTCCACTTAGATCAACAAAATCAGTGAACCATTCTCTAATGGGACACATATGAAAAGAATAGCCAGAATCAAGAACCTATTCATTTAGATTTCTTTTAGGTGTAGTAACAAGGACAACTCCCTGTATATTAGATTCATTTATGCAGGTAATATCTGCAAACCCATTTGTATTGAATTTTCCTTTCATATCAAATATTTTCTTGAAGTAGTCTTTTATGAAATGTCCTGTTTTGCCACAATAATAAAATCTCTTACTTCCAACTTAGGTTTTTGTTGGTTCTTATTCTGATTCTTGAAGTTAGAAAATTGTGATTTTCCTTTCTTATGAGAATTAAAATTGTATTGATTCCCTTCTTGTTCTGATTAACCTTTCCCTAACATTCAGACTTCCATCATACTTAGAGTCCTTAACTTCAGTTTTTAATTCAAGTTCTCTATTTATTAAAGATGATATAACAGTATCAACAGTAAGATCAATTCTCTCATACTCTAAATCATTTCTCAGTTCTCTGTATTTATCATCCAGTGCATTCAACAGAGCAACAACTTGTTGATCTTCAGATAGTTTTTCATCACAGTTAGTTAGTTCTTGAATGAGTCTTGTGGATTTATCAATATTTTTTTCTAAACTGGAAGAGGGATTAAATCTAAAATTGTAGAATTGTCTAAGAAGATAACAATTGTTGGGCATGGTCATAGTTAGGTAGAGAGATTCTAGCTTGGTCTAAAGACCCTGAGTATTAGTAGTTTCCCCAACCTTTCTAATTACATTATCAGACAGATGAAGAAATATAAAACTCCAAGCAATCTCATCTAACTCCTATCTTCTGTAAGCACTAAATTCAATACCCCAAGACACATCAATGGCAGCAACACACGTCTGTTGTAATAACAAAGCTCTCATTTTTTGACGCTACAAACTAAAGTTTCCAGTCGTTCTCCAAATTTTTACCTCAAATTTAAATGTAGTGGTCATGATTACAAACAAACTCAAAGATTCAAATTTATACACCACATAGAGTATAGCAGGTATAGACAGTGTAATGAAAGTTAAGAAACAGATATTACACAATTATAGCAAGATAAACAATTGATCATCAAGTGCAAATATATTAAGATAAATAGTCAATTTGATAGGTTTAAGGAGTGATAACCCTTAATTCCCCTACTCCCTCAAAGTCCCAGATTCTCAAATGAGATCTTGGACAAAGGAAAGAAGATGAGGATTAATTTCCTTGATAACCAAATCAAAAGAATAGTTTAATAATTGACTGAGAAATGAGAAGAGTACAGAGAATTATACCAGAGCTGAAACTTCAATGTTTTAGAAAGAAAAGTATTGTAGGAAAGTACCAGAACCTGTTCAGTTATCCAGAATAATGCACAAAGTACCAACGAGTCACAGCAACTCAATGTGACCAGGAGTGAGTCAAGGAAAATGAACAGGAATCAGAGTAAGTCAGATCAACACACTGTCACTCAAAACAAGTTCTCAAAGGAACCACAACTCAGTAACGTGTCAAACACCAGAACACCAAGAAACTCAGTGAAAAATTAAGATTTTTAAAGATCAATACCAAACTAGTTTGTTTTTCACAAAAAACACCATCGAGTCAAAAACTTGATGATCAGACACTAAGAATCAAGAAATTTTAAAGAGAGATCTAATCAAGAATTGGATCGAAGAAGGAACATAACGAAAACTTTCAAAAAACACAATTTGTTTTAAAAAAGATCCAGAGGTTTTTAAAAAATTCAGATTTGCACTTTGTTTAACTCTAGCCCCCATTTTTTTTAAAAGGGGCTCAGATACCACTTGTTGGTTCCAGAATCAAGATTTGCATACAAAAACATAAAGGCAGAAAAACAAAATTGTAGAAATGAAGAATACACAAATTTTTCACCCCTTAGGGCCCAGATGTTAAGCTTGAAAGCCTACTCACCCATTGAGCATCTAGAAAGTAGATTACGCTCGAATTAAGAATACAAAGAACAATTAAAGAATGACTTAAGTTTCCTTTCACCTCTCTTATACAAAACCCTCTCTTCACAACCTCTAAAATTGTACACCAAATACGATCTAACAATGTCACTAAGATATTACAGAGATCAGAACCAGAAGATCACAAAGAAGATGAAGAGATGAAACACACACAGAGAGAAGATGAAGAAAACCCTAGAAAACATCACACCACAGTTACAATCAAAGAGTCGAGAAGAGGGTTATAAAACCACCCTCAACACATTCCATCCAACGGTCGAGGGATGTGAAGCGAAGATCAGTCAATTTTAAAAAACAACCCAGTGGCCCAATTACACAGCAAAGCCCAAAGACAAAATAAAGAGGCCCAATAACACAGAATAGAGAGGCAGCCATGACAGTCTATATTCCAGAGTTTGGAGATTTTTAAAATACTTTCTATTTGATCTTAGTTTTTTTGTCTGTATTCTGATATTTCGCTACAACTTTGCAGACTTGTGATAGACCCTTCATTGGGACTCATTTAAATGTTCGGAATAGGCTATGCCCGAAAACGCTGCACGTAATCTTACATACTTTTCTTACATTGAATAACTTGATTAGAGAAATGATAATGTCAGAATCATCAAATTAAATTGCCAGATTGTGTTCAGCATTCAAATTATGATGGCTTAACGAAACCTAATTAGGTTGATTTTATTACTTTGCTTGAGAATATGTCCAAAAATATGTCTGCTCAAATGAAAGAGGCTCTTTTTGACGAAAGCGTGCCGTCGTTCCGAGCTCTTTTTGGTGAATATCCTAATGCCATACCTCGGTTGTTGTTCTCCTTGTCACTGCCATCATCATCATCATATGCCTCAACATGTGATATATCAATGCTTGATATAAAATCATGTGATTCTGGGATTTTTCTTAAGAAATTGAAACCAGCAAGAACTATTTAGTAGAAATCATGAACCAGCGGAAAACAAATTTACAACAGCAGAAAATGAACCCGCAGCACGTAGAAATTAAAGTAATGACACTGAAACTTAAGCTACTCTACTTACAGGAATAAAAGGAAATTGAAAGATAGATTCAATATGTAAAAACACATTGAAGGAACTGTGAAGGACATTTATTATTCATCAAACTCAAATGTAAAGGTGAATACAATGCTCTATTTATAGACTAAACTATCTAACAAACTAACTATATAAGAAGAATCTAGAAGAAGTTGCATGTGCTGGTGAGCTGGAGAAGAACAGGTGCTGGACGTGAGCTTAGAAGGATTTGGAAGAAGAGCTGCTCGTGAGTTGAAGCATGCTGATGCATATGTGATCTGCTGTGCTGAAGGTGATATGTTGAGATGGATGTGCTGGACTGATTTGTTGAGATTGAATATTCCAACACTCCCCCCTCAAGATGGAACATCTTGAACTTGGAGAAGAGAACACTTGGAGAAGAGAACATTGATGCAGCAACTGTTATACCATCATCAGTTTCTTTGTGAGCCGAAGTGGAAGAAGTCATTAACCAGGGTGGAATAATCCAAGCCATCACAGTCATGCAAGTCCAAAACAGAGAATCGAAACAGCAGAGAAGCAGTTGGAAGAAGGCAGCCAGGAGAAGATGCTGGGAACATGCCAGCAGAGAAGCAATCCAGAGGAAAAAAAAACATAAAACCGGAATGAAAGAGCATCCATGGCTCTAAAACCGGGATTTGCTGGAGAAAAATTTCATCAACTTTGATGAGTAAAATGAAAACTGGAAATGCCAAATTCCAGTGCAATCTCCAAGCTTCTCGCCAGTGGGAACTTTTGTCGAACTCCTTGAAGGATGGCTGAAGAACAAAGGTAGCAGCAGTGAAAGATATAGCTCAGATACCACCTTAAGAAATTGAAACCAGCAAGAACTAATCAGCAGAAATCATGAACCAACAGAAAATGAACCAGCAGCATGTAGAAATTAAAGTAATGAAACTGAAACCTAAGCTACTCTAATTGAAGGAATAAAACGAAATTGAAAGATAGATTCAATATGTAAAAACACATTGAAGGAACTGATGAAGGAACTATGAAGGACATTTATTATTCATCAAGCTCAAATGTAAAGGTGAATACAATGCTCTATTCATAGACTAAACTATCTAAGAAACTAACTATATAAGAAGAATCTAGAAGCTGCATGTGCTGGTGAGCTAGAGAAGAACATGTGCTCGACGTGAGCTTAGAAGGATCTGGAAAAAGAGCTGCTTGTGAGCTGAAGCATGCTGATGCACATGTGATCTGCTGTGCTGAAGGTGATCTGTTGAGATGGATGTGTTGGACTGATTTGTTGAGAAGGAATATTCCAACAATTTTCATTGACATCTCAGACGGGGGAAGTCTTGAATCAATGCACTGACGTGGATGCACAACCATTTCCTCGGAATTAGCCAGCATATAGTTTTTTGGTGTACAATGTAACATCTCTACCACATTGATACACAATGCACATGCTGTGATATGTATGTCCCTGTGCTTAAGCTCCAGATAGAATTACAAAGAAATGTCATTTGATATTCAAATATGGGACTTCTATACATCAGCAACGTACTCAATCTTTAGACTGGAATCTCTCTTATCAATCTTCAGGTTACTCATTTTCATGTCGACGAGCTCAACGTACTTGCAACCAAAGGGAACAAAAATGTCAAACATGTCTGCCCCATTTATAACAAATATGTTTACAACATCCATTATCTATAATGCATAAAAAAGGAATTACCATCGCCATAATCTGCATACAATTAATCTACATAAAAAGGCATTAATTGTCATCATTAGTCCGTGAACCTTCGAGTAAGAAAAAGTCAGAAATTGACATATATTGTTATTTGGAACTTGAAATATACGTAGCATATATTTCAGATTCCGACACATCACAAATTCAATTATGTAGTAATTTAGAATTAGGATAACCGTTAATTCAAACTCAAAACCAGAAGCTGGGATGATTAGAATTTATTTATTTTTATGAAATTAGATTGCCCAGAAACATAGATATACCACCTAATACATTTAATTTCATAATGAAATATTTTCATGCCACCATATCGTGCAATCAATTCAATACGAGATGGCAACACACATTATCGTGAAAAATTTAGTCATGAATTACGTCTAATTGCAACACATTAAGTTTTGTAGCATTACCTTTCAAAGTTCAGTTATCAAATCGAAAATTTACGATTCAACATTAACCTCGGATTCCAATACTTGATGGACAGAGGTGGAAGAAAGGAACCAAGGTGTGATTTTCGCCACTGGCGTTTTCTCTAAGTTTGCCCATGTCGGTTTTTGAATTTTGTATTGATTTGGGAAAGATATTAAATGACAGGCACAATGAGTGGTTAATTTTAAAAAATCTAGTTACAAATTGTTGTTTGAGATCTAATTTTGGAATGTAGTATTTATTAAAATATATCACATATAAGACAGTATTTTTAATTATTAATACATGACATAGTATATTTTGAAATCTTATTTTGTAATGAGGTAAGTACGAATTTTTCCGAATTGAATAACCTATAAATAACATGACTCACGTTTATAATTTCACAACTTGTGCTGATTACATTCTAACATAAGGAAGAACACAAAACTCAAAACTTTGTTATCCAAAATTTGGTCGTGTGGTTCCAAGTTCGCTCTTATTGTGTGGATTATTAGTGGAGGCTCGACATCAAGACAACTATGATGTGCTATGATCATTGTAGATCGAATTTGTAATCATCAAATGTGTAATTCTCGTCAAAACGCCTAAGAACAGTTTTAACAAGGTTGAACATTTAGAAAACATATTCTCTCCATATCATCTTCATCAAATTAGCTTTCAACCTTCATTTTGTGATTGGTTATTGGCGGTGAAAACATTAAACCCACAATTCAAATACCAAACTGCTACTTCCTACATGTCTGTCAGAGTTCTGAAGATCAAGAGAAGGCGACTGGAATTCCAATCATTGAAGAACGCG
Organism: Fraxinus albicans; assembly: GCA_903798335.1. NCBI lineage: Eukaryota > Viridiplantae > Streptophyta > Magnoliopsida > Lamiales > Oleaceae > Fraxinus > Fraxinus albicans. The sequence goes on along the minus strand of CAIGRM010031579.1, from coordinate 1,787 downwards.
AAGTTCTTCGTTGATCCACATGAGATAGACGAATTCATAAAGTCGGGAGTTACTGGAGGAGCTCACAATCCAGGAGGGCTTTGAAAACTACAGTTGAGAGTTGGTGCAGGTGCACAAAATTCAAGAAAGTCGTCGAAATTGCATTCATGAGGTCAGAAAATACTAGTGGTAGTCGAGTCTGGCGGACTGTAAGTTTTAATTCGTTTATAGTAGATTGTTGACTGGAAAAGTGCCTGAAGTTTTTACCCAATTGGGGTTTCTCCGTGATCATTTCTTGTGTTTGTTATTACTTTCATAAAACTGCGGTATTTCAACATAAAAAATTGGATTGTTTCATTAATCATATAGAGATAATTAAAAGTGACTTGTTGCTAGTTAATTATTAAGTTTTTAATTCCGTATAATCACCTATTTACCTCCCCTTAGGTGTAGTTTGGGTCAAACTTCGTCATTTCAATTGGTATCAGAGCCTTATTTTGATTCCTGATCCTTACTTAATTCTAGATGAGCCAGTTCTTGTCCATGCTTCCATTTTTCGACGGAAGCAACTATGCTTATTGGAAAGTTCGAATGAGAGCTTTCTTAAAGTATTAGATTGGCGTATTTGTATAAGCGTTCAAATTGGGTGGGCTGCACTTTCAACTATTGTTGTTGGTGTAGCTACACCCACTAATATTTTACTCTACACTAAAGATGACTTAGTTGAATGTAACTGGAATAGTAATCTCATTCATGCCATGTTCATGGCTGTGTCTGTTGAAGAGTTTAGGAGAGTATCGATGTATAAAATTGCTAAAGATGTTTGGGATATATTAGAAACCACACAAGAGGGAACTAAAACTGTTCAAAACTCTAAACTGCAGATGTTGACATCTAGGTTTGAGGAAATTAGAATGATGTTTGATGAATTCTATGTGAAGTTTAATGATATAGTTAATTCGACCTTCAACCTAGGTGAGAAGATCCTTGAGTCTAAAATTGTTAGAAAAGTCATTAGATCCCTACCTGAAAGGTGTAGACCTAAAATCATTGTGATTGAAGAAAGTAAGGACTTAGATGCAGTTAAAATAGAAGAACTCATAGGATCTCTACAAACCTATGAACTTACCATTTCTCAACCGAAAAAAAGTTAAATCCATAGCCATGAACACTGTTAGGGAAGAAAAGAGTGAGTCAACTGATGCTGAAACTCTTAAGGACGACGAAATTGAATATTTCGTAAAAAAAATTCTAGAAAGTGATAAAGAATATGAGAAAACCTCAAGAACGAAAAAATGATGTCCCTAGTAAATTCTTGAATGATAAGCGTGAGAAGAATACCCCTAAGACTGCTAATAAGAAAACCCAATGGGAATGAATGTCCCAACTTGAAGAAGAACTTGATTAAAGGAAGGCGTAAGCCATTAGTAGTGACCTTGAGTTATGATGAATCAGATTCGAGTGCTCAGAGTGATACCTCTGGTTGTGAAAATGAACAAATTTTTATGCCCTTCACATCTATAGCTACGATTGAATCCGATATGAAAAATGAAAAAGGTTGAGAATGAATAACGCAGTGAAAAATCTGAGGGAGAGTCTAAGGATGAGACTGATATTCATGAGTCTTATCGAGAATTGTTTGAGCAGAGTCTTAAAATAAAAAAGGTCAATAAAACTGTTTTGAAAAATGTAAACGAACTTGAAAGAGAGAGAAAGAGAAACTTATAGATGACCTTCAAGACTCTACCAAAAATCTGAATGAGTTGAAGCTTGTTAATGAGAATTTAGAAGTCAAAGTTAAATCCTTA
>CAIGRM010031576.1:0-13086 GCA_903798335.1 Fraxinus albicans | reverse complement strand
GCCACATTATTTTTTTCATTATCATTCTTCTATTCATTTTCAACCACACATTCTTCAATAAAATAATAATTTTCATCACATCAATAATTTTTCCTTTTTTTTCAACCACATATTTTCCATCACATTAACAACAAAAATGCATTTTTACCTTCAAAATGTGCACCAAACGGGGGCTCAATTTTTTATTTGAAAGCATAGATCAATTTATGTGCATTATTATGGATTTATGACTATATTTGTCTAATTTATGCAGTGAATTACTTGAAAGTTTCTCTATGTACATCTAACTATGCCCTTGTTTGAGCCATATTATCTAAAAGCTCATTTTTCCCTAAGCTCATTTCAACCAATAAAATAATTTTGCATCTTAAACCAAAACTTTTTCCTACTTTATAACCACACAATCTCCAAAAAATCACTATTACAAAATCTATTTTTCCAAAAATGGGGCTCAACATAGCCTTTGAATCATATATGTTTTCCTAAAAAATTGTTGAATTCTTGAGCAAGCCTTTTAATTCACGAGAAAAGAGGCAACATGAAATGCAACCAGGTTGATGTCATTATGATCATTTGATGCTCTGATGAACACATAACTATGCTTATATCAGCATGTATTATGTTTTCATCGTAATTGATGAATTTATTGCTCGTTTTATTTTCATGTAGCCTCCCAAAGTATGAATCATATATTTTTCCTGAAAAATTGTTTAGTTCTTGAGCAAGCAATGCAACCGGGTGGCTGTCACTATGACCATTTATGCACTGATGAGTGATAAACATACAACTAAGCTTATCAACCAAGAGACTCTCTAAATACAATATGCTTTTTATTTTAAAGAGTTAGTGCTTAAAAATAAGTTACAAGAGACTTTATTTTAACTTTTTAAAATAGATAGCGGATTTGGGAAGAAATCAATAAATGTTTCTTGAAAAGGAAAAATGAAGAGCTAAAATAGAGAGCAACATTGTTGGAGAATATAAAAATTTCACTCTTTATATTTATATCTATTATGCATAAAATGTCCTTTATACATAAAGATTTTTTGGAAATACTCTTATGTATGAATTTATTGCTCATTTTATTTTTCTGTAGCCTCCCGAATTATGGAACGGTGGCGTTGGGTTTGTGTCCAAGGAAATGATTCAGACTCATTGCCCTGCACCGGCATCTGATATTCAGGTTCTAATAAAGCAACCTTTCTTGTACCTTTAAAGTTCATTTTTTACTTAATTCCATGAAGTTTGATCACCATTTGTTAGGTATCTGATAGACAATAAAAGAGACATTTGCTGAAATCTGAAGAGAAACTGAAGCGCTAAGTTTGTATTGCAGATATTGAGATGTGGCCCTCCTCCAATGAACAAGGCCATGGCTGCTCATCTTGAAGCTCTTGGATATGCCCCGGAGATGCAATTCCAATTTTAGTATCGGATGAGGCCTTGACCTTTTTAGACGCGATTTTCTTTAATTCTTGGGGAAAATGTGTAGTATATTGATTTACATAATGTGGAAGTAAATTTCAGTAGAATTCTCTTGAAAAAATTGTAACTTCTTACAATTCAATAATTGATTTCCCCTAGGCTTAACTCTCTCATGGGATCTCATTTGCCATTGCCAACAAGTATTACAATTTTAGTACAGGTTGAATTTGTTATTGACTAAATTTTTACATTTTTTATGATGAACAATTAAATTTGATCAAATAATAATGAAGTTTTATTTTTAATAATTTTAAGATTGTCGACATGAATTTCATAGTTACAAAACAAATATTAATCTATAATTTCCTTTCCTTTCATAGCACAAAGAACGTCCAAGGAAAAAAGATTCAACAGAATAATGAGCACAGCTGCACGGGCATACACGTCTTAGACCACGTTTGGCAAAGCTTAAAACAGTAAATTTACATGTTTAAATAACTTTTTATCTCAATAGCAATTTAATTTTGAAGTAAAAAAGGTCATTATTTTACTACCAACATCAAAATAATTAATAATGTACTTATTTACTCATAAGTCATAAGTAACGTTTTAAACCGCTTCTTCAGATATCCCCATTCTCACTCTTCCTAAAGAAACAAAGAAAACGAAGAAATAATTTTTTCTTCAGGAAAAAAAGAGAGAAAAATAATCCAAAGTATCAAACTGACATTCATAACAAATTCGTTTATCTGTATTTTGGTGTAATTGCTCATTTCCCTTTTGTTGACGTCGAAAATTGTATGAACAAGTATCAAACTGACATTCATAACAAATTCGTTTAAATGATGATTTTTACTGATAGTGACTCATAAATTACAAGAGTAAACTACAAGTGTTTTCCTTTGTTTTTGTCAAATGAGATATTTGAAATATCAAGTGTTTGGAATCATCTCCCTTTTTCAAGACTCTTATCCTCCCTTTTATAGGGAATGATTAACGTGCATTCTTCATTTTCTTGTCTTATCAGCTACAGTACCGATCTGAGAACGTACATCATTGGCATATTTGGATGGGTTTAATGAGTTCGACTTGTCAGGTCATCATGAATTTATCTTACATGTAGTCACCAGCAATTAATGAATTATTTAGGAAATGAAGCTAAGACATATGATTGGGGGAATTAGGGGATGATGTCATGAACCTATCCAAATGTAATCGATTCATTGGGTGTTTGACAGTGTGTAAGAAATCTCCAATCATTATGTCTCATCAATAACGGCGGTCATTAGTACGAATTGACCTCAAATACCCGACCTTAAATTAGCATGAGTTTAATGCATATAACACACTGTATTTAATGAGGTCGCATGTCGAATAACCCCCCAGGTCGGTGCTCGCGTTGGTGAGGTTGCAGGTCGGATATCAACACCTGTCATTGCCTTTCTCTCTGTTTTTCTATTTCTGTATTTAGAGTGTGTTTGGTAGGGATTTTTGGGGGAAGAATTGATTTTTGAATAGTGATATGATGGGAAATGTGTGGTTGAAAAAGAAGGAAAAAGTATTGATATGATGGAAAATATTATTTTATTGAAGAATATATGGTTGAAAATGAGAATTGATTTACTGTAGAAAATGAGAATCTGTACCAAACAGGCTCTTATAGTGTTTCTTGTTTTTTTTTCTTGGATACAATATTGGGTTGGTAATCTTATATTAAAATCCATCTGGGTTTTCTTTCTTTTCATTTGTAAATCTATTCACTGTTTATTGTATCAAACAACAAATTATTTTCTTTCCTCCAATCTTGATTTCTTGTTTTTCTTCCTTTTGATTTTTCTCTCGAATTCTGAAGTTGTATTTTTTGCCTCTCAATGTGTAGAATTCCCTCAAAAGTGTCTCGTTTATTCTATTTATACTTCTCCTCTTGTGTTTCCCGAATTTGGAGTTTTTCTGGACTTTTAATATGCCAAAACCATGCAACTACAGGCGGCACTGCGCCTAGACACTTGAGGGTAGCGCTTAGAATCTGGATAACGCCTAGGCGCTATGAGTGCAGCGTCTAAGTGGTGCATATTTGATCTTTTCCTGCATCTTTCGGGCAATCGTAGCTCTTGGGCGCTGCATCTCTATTCCAAACTTGTCCCTAGTGCTTGGGCACTCTAGGTGTGCTGCTTCTTTTCCTTGGTTGTGGTTTGGTTGTTCACTTTAGCACCCTTTCACACTACCTCACAAAACCTTTAAACAAACATATCAAAACGTCCTATACTCATTAGATTTAGCAAATAATCAAGTTAAAATTATGTAAAACTCGTGAGTAAAAACACACTCGTCAATCTCCTAAACTGAAATTGCATGTCGTTAACTACTGCGACCTTTGTGAACAATTATTCACAAGATACGATGATCAAACAAACCACTTGTACAGCAATCACGAATCGAACCGAACCGAACCGAACCTCTGACCTCCCACACAAGTTCCACATTTTTCACCAATTGGACACTTTATCTAACTTAGTTATTTCTTTCATATATTATAATTATTGTATAAATATCTAACAATTTACGGTTTGAGTGTCTAAAATGGTTACAAATCTTTGGTTATCTAACTTAGTTATTGCTTTTACACTCATTATGAAAACTTACGAGCTTAAAACTTTGGTTAACTAATGAATTCAATCTGCATGTAAAGGGTTTGTGGTCTGATGTAGAAGAAGGCCCACAACTCACTTAGAGTTCTCTTTCTCGTTAAGCGCATTGAGCCGAGTACACCATGCATTCCATTTGTACGAACTGCATAGTTAAAATTAAATAAATAAATTTGTCGTCTATCTAAATTTCAAATTTGAGAAGTGATATTTCAGTGTCAACTACATCAGTATTGTTCATGTTAAGTAAAAAGGTGATATGAATCTTAACTTTACTAGATCCACCATATTACATTTGGGGATCTTTGAGTCTTTGACTTCAAAAATCTATGATTCTGGAGGAGGGTTCTGGACATTATTCAGTTGACTTTTGAAATTAATCTGATAAAACAATATCATTTGACTTGAATTAAATAAACAAAAAATCTGTATCCAGTATTTTAATGAAAAGCGTGTTAAAGATTGAAGCAAAAACTCCTGGTTTTCAACATATCTTTTATCACACGTTTTTTCATTCTTGTTACCTAATTTACGTGTATCGTTACACGCTTTTGCACGTCACTTAGCAAGAAGTTAACTGTCTTCGTGTATGGTTTTCTAATTTCTTTATTGTCATTCTCCTTTGCTTCATCAAAAAGCGTTGTTAGATTTCTTCATATTGCCATTTGGTAACCCCTAATTTTTGAATATTCTAAACACACCCTAAAAGTAAATATATCATCACACTTGTACACCAATAATTTCAGAATTACCAATTTTACTAATTTCTATGCATGCCGATGTGAAGTTTTTGCCATTGACATGAATTTCGTATCTTTGATTGGGGCAAAGAGTATATTTCTGAAAATTGTGGGGGTAAATTAATATCTTCCAATTTTATTAAAACCATAATTATATTGTAATCTTTGCACCTTTTACCCACATTTCCGCGTCAACTGCTCCCTTTGTCACCCTATAAACCCTAAGCTCTTACATTCTGTTCCTCTTAATTTAGATTCCACAAGGAATTTGAACAAAAAAAAGCACAATTTCTTCTCCAAAATATTGTCTCCTCTCTCCACCTTCAAAACCACCATGAAGGTGATCCATATCCTCTTCATCATTGCCATTACTATGGCCTTAACCCTTACACTCACCATGAAAAACATCAACGAACCGACCTCGAAAAGCTCGATCCCGCATTCGAACGGAGAAAAACCGGTAGCCTTGAAAAGGACGGTGAGCCGGTTTCTCGCCGAGAAAGAAAAGAATCCCAGAGCAGCTGATCATTGCATGAAGGACAATGAAATATGCCAGATTATGGGAGGAAAAAGCTCAAAATGCTGCAATAATAAGTGCATGGATTTGGATTATGATAAGCTTAATTGTGGGGCATGCAAAAAGAAGTGTCTTTACACAGAAGTTTGCTGCAGAGGGGAATGTGTGAATCTTTCATATGATAAGAGGCACTGTGGGGTGTGCAATAACAAGTGCATGAATGGAGGTTACTGTATATATGGCACGTGTGATTATGCTTAAACTGAGCAGGAAAATCACCATGGATTGATTTCATTGATCATAGTTAAGGTTTGAAATTATAATTTATTAATTATTATTAATAAAAAAACCACATTTGATTTGGTGGTTATATTGTTTTGTTTTACCTTAATCCCTCAAGGATTTATCCAAGTGTAATGCAATAAGAGAAAGTGTGTGTGTGAGTGTGAATTGTGTGTATTAATAAGTCTTTAATATGATAATTAGCTCATATATTTGTTCTTTTTACAAACTATTTTTTTTCTGTGAGTGGGAGAAACAAATTGATTATTTGTTATCTTTAATTTCTTTGCCAATGAATTTTTTTTATGAGTTCTCCTGTTCAGGATTGGTGTTGAGAACCTGGACGACTATTTATTATGAGACCCTTATACATAATTTTTTTTTACAAACATAGCATCATTAAATATTTAAATTAATAGCATTCTTATATTTAAACGAAGAGTGTATACATAAGGAATTATAGAAAGATTTTAAATATAAAAAAAATAATTAGACTAAACAGGTAAAAAAAAAAAATTTGAGGCCCCCAACCGGACGCTCTAAGCCATTGCCTTAGTAGCTTTGGCTCTGGGCCGGCTCTGCTCGTGTCGTAATTTTGTTAAATAGTCGATATATCTAATGTTGTCATAAAGCATAGTCGATAATGTAATGTATAAGATTTTATTTATTATTCTTTTTTAAATATTGTTCCTTACTGTTAAATGTCAAACCTTATACGTTGATCTAGTGTTGTTCTATATTTCTAGAGTTTTGTCTTCGCTTAATTTATGAATTAATTTTTTTATTCCAATATTAACTAAATTCCTTTTAATACTATTTAATCTCCTTTGTTGTCTTTATTTTTTGGTTAGAATTTCTTATATAAGTTCAAGTTTCATTAGTGTGTCTATTATTTAGTGCTTATAAATAGTTCATTTATTCACACACACACACACACACACTAAGTCCATGTTTGGAGGTGGATTAAATAAAAATTTAAGTTGTCAACAATTAACAGTAATAACACATTCTATGAAATCCACAACTTTTATCAAAACCTACTAATAATCTATTTTTAGCTACACCAAACAGGGGCTAAAAATAGTGAATTATGTAATGTAATATTTCTTAATTTAAACCTTTGTGAAATCCTAAGATTGCAGCTTCAAAATTGTCATACACGAGGAGGATTGTAGTTTAAGGCTCATTAGCCTAAATGTAGACTAGGTTAGTTTGTTTTATGTACAAGCTTTAGTATCGAATGGTCAAAGTAATTTGGAAATCAAGCAAAGGTAATCTTTATTAAATTATTAATTAAGTTCCTCAAAATATGGTTGCTTCATTTTCCATAATTGACAGTCAAGTTAGCATTCTTCAACTACGGATTAAAATTATGTTTGGTATATATTGGTACGTAATGGAGGTGTAAAGTCAAGTCGACCTACTCAAGACTTGGAGGGTGAAGTCATGTTCAACTTGGCTCTTTGCATAGCCCATGGGTTGGTTTAGTCAAGTCTTAATATTTTTTATAAAAATTGAACCCATCACTTGATATGATCCAAAGCTCAAGGAGAGCAATGTCGGGACTCGTTTTTTGTACGAGTCGACTTCAAAAATATTTTATAAACTCGTAAGTCCTATATCAGATAATTGTACTGTCTTATCATGACTTTTAGTTGAGCGTATTAAACCCTCGCCTTAGTCATTTGACATTCTCATTGAATTTCAAAGAAAATCACGTGCATTCTTTATTTAGAAGGACCATTTCATAGTATACCTACAAAAATGGATCTTCACGTGTGTGATCACATGCAATAGTCGTAAATTTTGCTTCATTATGGTTCTTTTTCTTCTTTCTTTCCATTTATTTGACATGGAATGTGGTCCAATTTGATTTGCCCCTTCAAATTCACTCCAAACTCGCTAAGTGAGAAGAGCAAGGAAGCATATGGGCAGTCAAAATTTGATCAAAATTCTTGTAGGATTTAAACATCGGATCGGCCCTAGGCCGAGCCATCCAATTCGAATTTAGTGAAACTAAGATAAATATTATAGAATTGAACATAATTTTTTTAGCAATTTCGAACTAGACCAATCAGTTTGATCGAAAAATTCAGAATCGCTCTGAAATGAGGTCAAATTACGTGTAGAAACCAAAAAACTAAAACCCAATAATATAACGACAAAATCAGGTAATCTACAACTAGTTTTAATTATTCTTTTTCTTGTTTTAGTTGTGTTACCACAAATTCGTCCCTTTTGACTCTTGATCTTCAATCTTTCTCAAATGACGTCCATACTGATTTTTAAAATTTTCTTTTATTACTCTTTCCCCTATTTACTATTTTGACACCTTTTTAGTTTACTACCTTTTTTTCTTTGTTATGTTTTGTTTACTACTTAATATCATATTTTGCTCTACTCTTAATTGACATGTTGATACTTTTCATAATAAGTTCATGTTTGATATGAATTTTAATCATGCATTTTATGAAATTCATAATTTTTTCAACAATGCATTTTATTAATTTTCATCGAAATCTATTAAAAATTCAATTTTTAGCTACGTCAAACGGAGGCTTAATATTATTACCTCTATTTTGTTTAGGGTCCGTTTGATTGGCAAAGATGAAAAGAAATTTCAATTTCATGTTAGTTGGAAAATAAAAACCCACCAAACCCATAATAATTCATTTTCCATGAAAAAAAAATGCAGCTTAAATTTATTGTATTTTGGAATTCGATTTCTATTTCCACGTTGCAATCAAACGGATAAAGTGAAATTCATTTTCCTCGGATATGACATTTTTTATGGAATTCTAGGGTCCGTTTGATAGGCAAAAGTGGAAAGAAATTCTAATTACATGTTAGTTGGAAAATAAAAACTCATCAAATCCATAAAAATTCGTTTTCCATGAAAACAAAGAAAATGCAGCTTAAAATAGTTGTACCTTGAAATTCGATTTCAATTTTCACATTGCAATCAAACTGTCAAAGTGGAATCCATTTTTCTCGAATATAACATTTTCCATGAAATTCGTTGCAATCAAACAACATGGCCTCATTGTTTCTTCCTTTTCTCTAGATTGTTTGTGCTTTCTCAAAGCTGAAAGATTTTAGTAGCATGGTGAAACTTTATATCATTAAAGGAAGCTAAAAATGAGAGTAAAAGCACACGCATTTGTTGAAGTTTTTCATTCACTTGTCATATCATGAAAAAGTAACACGGTGCTAAAAACAAATTAGTACTATGCAAACAAACTCGACACAAAGAACTTGCCCCCTTTACCTTAGAGGTATTGAGTGTCGATTAAAGCTTGATTGATCATTACATTCATTCAACTGGATAGATAAAATATCATAAATAAGACAACTCGACTCCAATTTAAGGGTGTGTTTGAGGCTCCTTTTTTTGAAAGAATAAGTTTTGTAACAGTGATTTTAAAGAGGATGCATGATTAAAAAGTATGGATTTTTTTTTTTTTTTGGATTTACGTATAAATTTGTTTTATTGAAAGAATGTGATTGTACCTGCACCCCCAATTTATTATATAAATATATAATTTTGATTTTAATAGAATACTCACAAACTCTCTATATTTTCTGTAATTCGTAACTATAAAGTCGCTTAGAAGTGATCTTTTGATAATCAATTTCTTCCACCTTTATTTTCAATTATAGTCTTAAAATTTCTCATAACTTTTTTCTACTTTTTATTCACACATTATTCTAAAACGAAAAGTGATCACTTCTTAAAATATCACTCCCACATAGATACTTAATAGAAAAACAGTTATGCATAGTAATTAATTCTAAGATCACCCAACCCTTGTTTGGATGACTAGATTAGTTAAATCTATTTTCTTCCTCTCTCTAGAAGAACCTGAAAAAAAAAGTAATAAATTTAATCAAAGAATAAAATATTCTTTATTTTTCAAATCATAATAGGCCCACCCAAAACAGCTTGAGCCCATATGTCCCTACCGCCGAGCTCGACTTGACACATTGTACATAGAGTAATGATATTTATCATCATGTCGATAGAACATCGATGACGTGATAATCCATTATCCCTCACATCTTTCTCTCTTTCTCCTTCCACTCTCTCGTAAAAATTGAACTATTCAATCTCATTATTCCACATAAATGTCACATCATCGATATTTCATCATCATAATAATAAATAGCATTATTCTTCAACATATTGGGTAGGCATGGTCTGACTTGGGCAAGCACCGCCTGATTTTGACATCCCACCCCACGCCACTCCTTCTCCGTGCACACAAGAAAAAGGGGAGAAACGTGCAACAAGACAAAGACACACAGTGTCAATTACAAGACATGGAATATGGGCAATTTTCATTTACTAACAGTCACAGTTAAACATCTTGCTTTTTCTTGATTACATGCATCAGTACACTTTTTTTAAGGTACTCTTAATTTCCTGTAAAATCCACATTTTATGGTACTAAAGAATGTTCAGCTCAATTAGAACAACACTTATTCACCCTTTTTGGGACTTATACTATTCAAATAAGGACTTCAAAAGGTACTTTTAAGCAGGAGCTGAACGTGCTCTTACACCATTCCTTCCTGTAACATATTCAACTCTCTCAAACTAGGAGTCTAGGACCCCAACCCCGGAAATTCCTTTTATGGGCTTCCCACGCCGAGAAAATCAATGAATGCCATGTTTTTCTTGTTAAATTTTCCATTCTCATTTTCTTCAAACAAGAAGATATTGGACATGTTATTGGCTACTGATTCTGATGCAGAAACTTCAGAATTTGAATCTGAGTGACCTGATTGATCCACATTTGCACCATTTGTTATATGCCCTTTGCTATACTCCAGATTATTACCCTGGATGACACTGCTTCCTGCGTTGTTCAGCATTTTTCATTAAGAAAATTATCAACAAAAATAATTTTGTCTCTATGGATCAAGCAGAAAAGGATATGCTATCAAGCCATTTTCGAAGTTTCCATGCATCTTAGATATTAAAATAACTGAAAATTGAAATATTTAGGGAGACAAAATGATCATACTCATAAGAGGCTCCAATAAATTTATCTGCTGGACATGACCAAAATTGCTGGAAATTGTCGATTCACTGTCTTCATTATTTTGGACCTGTGAAAAAAAGGGTTTTTTTCTTCTGTAACAATGGTTTTGTTCTCTGTGTTTTCTTGCCATAATCACATGCCAATGGTTTTTCACTGCATTGTCAGTTCTGCCTGGGAATAATTTGGCTATCATAGCCCATTTGTTGCCATACATTTTGTGCGCAGACAAAAGGGTTTCCTCTTCCTCTTCTGTGAATGATATTTTGTTAATCCTTGGATCCAACTGGTTAAACCATCTTAATCTGCAACTTTTTCCTGCAATTATGAATGAAGATAGCCACAAATTATGTAATAAATTTGACACATGCTATATGAATCTTTTTCCAGTTCATTATTAGATGAGATCTAGAAGAATCTACCTTCTTCTTTTTTTTTGTTTTTCCCCAAATTAGCTAGTGATCAATGAATGAATAGATGGACTATATATTAGGAAAACAATAACCATATTAATGTAAATCCCATTTTTCCATTTTTAACAATTAAGGATTCATATGACAATTAAAACCTTATATTTTTTACCTCCTTAAGATAGCCAACACAAAGATTAATCTTGATTGGTTTTCCCCAAAAAAAATCTATATCCTAAGATTCCTAACAATAAAAAATTCGGAACTTCTGTCTAAATAATGCAAACAGCCAAATGCCCAGAGCCCTTCAGTAAATATCAGCAAGTGTCATCAGCCAGTGCAACGCAAATAGTGTCCTTTCTTTTCTTACCCTACACGCAAAAATCAAAATTAAATTAACAAACATATAACTATGGAAAATCGTATTAAACATAAGTCTCAAGACATTAGCATTGAAGTCCCTAAATCAACCCAAGGTCTACAAGCACTAAAATATCCGCTCTAGTACAGAGACATTCTGAAGTATTCAAATTATTTTACATAATTCTAAACCTCCAAGAAATCGATACTTTGTTTTGGCAAATATAACCTATTTGCTGAAAGAACACTCCACAACAGTAATTTCCAATTACACACAGCAAGTTTAATACTCTAAATCACCGTTTCTGGTTCAGCTATAAGTATACTCATTTGCAAAAGTCTCAATGGAAGAAAGGAAGACATATTAAAGAAACACAATCTTAGAGGCTTTAAAATAACAAAAGCAAAAAAGATTGCAGAAATCGAAGGTGTACCTCTAAACATCAAACTTCTAACACATTGTCAGCCAAAGAATAAACTTATTATGTCTAAGAGGCCAAATTTCGTTAAATCCTCCATCCAAAATCCTAAATTCAACAACACCCTCAACTTCCCAATCACAATCAACCCTCAAAATCATACAAAGTCAAATATAGTACAGAAGAAGGAAAACAACCCACTTATTAATTCAAACACTAAAGACGAACAAGATCGAACCTTGATTAAGATGGTATCTCCTCCAAAAACCTGAAGCTTTTCCACTTATTACGTTTTTTAACACAACCAAATTGACCAGCAGGTTAATTGACTTAAGAGATAAATAAGAACTAAGATGAGGTTGGAGTTGCAGGGCACAATTACCTTCTGCTCTATGGAAGGGACTTTAAGAACTTTCTTGTTAACCTCTCTCTTACTGCAAGAAGACGGTAAACATTCATAAAGCTAGCTCAGTATTAACTATTAACACCAAAAAAGGGGTCTCGAAAAAAATAGTTAGAATTACTCGATGAAAAAGAAAAAGAAAGAATTGCTTACAAATTAGGGATATAGGGATAAGGATATAACAACTCTTCAACTTGTTTCAACACAGATTAAGTAAATCAAATTACTCATATATACATATATTGAAGAGATATATACCTGAGCAGCTTTGTAAGCGACCATAATATCCTCAGCAGCTCGCTTACCCTCATCCCCAACCTTAAACAAGAAAATCATACACATGCTTACTTGACATATTCACCTAGAGCAAATCACAGATATGGTTAAGGAAAATTGAAAATGTGGCACAATTTAAAACACAAACATTAAAGAATAAAAAAATTGAACACTTGCATTTCCCAAACCCACAGCCACAAAATTCAAATCCCTGTTTTGTTCTCTGGATTTATTCCCTATTTGAGTAGATTAATTCACTCTCAAGTCTCAAAAAACAACAAATCAACTATTCAACATTCAACAAAAACAATTCAAGCATTCAACTCACCCACTGACCCACGCTGCTTGCTCGGCCTCGGTCGTCGGAGATTCGCCCCTGACTTCGCACGAGTTCGCAAGGCACACGGACACGGTCCACCGCTGCTCGCACTTCCACTTCGCAAGCGCCGCGACTGCTGCTTCTACTTCGAATGGAAAAAATATGGAATGCACTTGCTGCCGGTTTCAATTCACTCTTCTTATTTCTTCCCTGTTCGTCTCTGCAAGTCTATTCTTCTACAGAGGGAG
>CAIGRM010031561.1:0-10421 GCA_903798335.1 Fraxinus albicans | reverse complement strand
GGGAATTGTTGAAAATTGAAATCTTGTGATGAGATTTTTTAAAGTAAAATTGACTTGGACAAAAATTCGACGTTCAATATCGTTAAATCGTGCCCACCCTGAATTACTTTCCTGGCTCCGCCCCTGGCTATAATCTCATTAAAACAACCACAAAATGTCATAATTTGGAGCCTGGATAAGTGTATAAAATGCACTTATCAATGTTCATATTATATTGTGATTGATTTACATATGATGTTAATTCATATTAAGATTAATCTAATATGTGGTATCAGAGCATAGTTTAGGAACCAGTGATTTTCCATTTAAGTTTATTCGATGTTCATTATGAAACTCTAACAATTTGGGGAAATTTTCATGAAAAAATTGCATTATGCAGTTTTGAAATCTCAATCCAAGGCCGCGGTGTTCATGTTTCATGGCCGCCACACCAAGCTCCTATTTTTAGAGCCGCGATGCTAAGTGTTCATGGCCACAATTTAAAATTCTTATATTACAATGATTTGTTTATCACCAAAGTGGTCAAATCTTAATGTCACTTGAATTTTAAGCTATATATATATATATATATAATAAATTACTCGTGATTATATGATGCTTATAATTGAATGATATGATATTGTATGCCTATTTCTTTACATGAATATATTGACAATCATTGATCATAAAATGTTTAAGGATTTTCCAAAGGTCGATCAATTTAATTTATAGATCATGAACATAAGTGTGGTTAATTAGTATACTTGATTAGATGTGTTTAGGATATCCAAAGATAGCAAGCATGTCTATTTTGAGTAAATGTGATTAGCAATTATGCATATCACACAAAGGAGACTTCAACATGAATTTATAGTTTGTATAAATTTATTTGAATCTGAAGTATGTATTGATGTTTACAACTCGAAGAATTAATATATAGACATTCTATATACTTTGTAGCATCTGTTAATGTTTCTTTTTATTCGCAAGCTTCGTATGCTCCTGTGTTCGAAATGAGCTTCATTACCCAGAATGATTTGAACAAGTTTAGTTTTACTTAGATGTTCTGGACCTTGATTTCGCTTTTCAAGTTGAGAAACCCACTGCTATTACTGAAGAAAACAACACTGAGGAAAGAGCTTTCCGTAAGGTTTGGAAAAGATCGAACAGACTGAGCTTGATCTTCATGCAGATAACTATAGCAAACAACATCAAGTCTACTCCCAAGAATTGAAATGGCTAAGGATTTTATGAAGTCACTGGAAGATTGTTCTCAATCTCTTAAGAAGTTACTTGCTAGTGCATTAATGGGAACACTAAACACCATGAAACTTGATGGTACCCGTACCATGCATGAACACTTCATTGAGATGAAAAGCTTAGCAACAAAACTGGAGAATACGGGAATGAATGTCAATGATAGCTTCTTGGTGTAGTTTATCATAAACTCACTGCCTTTTGAATATGGTCCATTTCAAATGAAATGTGAATAAACTTCATAGAATGTTAGTCCAAGAGGAGATAAGATTAAGAACTAAGGAGTTCATAAAGGAACCTACTATGCTCATCTCATAAAAGATAAAGGATCTGTAAAAGGAATAAAGGAAAAATAAAAGGAAAGAGCGGACCACTAAAGATTAATGAGTTCTTCCTAACTCTACAAAAGGTACATAAGGAATTAAAAGTATCACCTCTACAAGAAATTTGAACACTTCTAAAAGATTACCATAAACGTAGGGCATGGTTCGAAAAGAAGGGTAAATCTAATGTTTTTGTATGTTTCAAACCTAATTTGGCTGATGTTTTTTATAATACTTAGTGGATTGGTTCTGGATGTACTCATATTTCTAATACAATGTAGGGATTCCTTACGACCTGAACCATAAAGCAAAATGAGAAATTCGTGTCTATCGAAAATAGAGTCAAAGCTCTAGTTGTAGCAGTTGGAACTTATCATTTAGTTTTGGATACTCGACATTGATAAGTGTATTTTATACACTTATTTAGGCCGTTAAATGAGAGTATTTGTTGACGATTTTAATGAATTATGGTTTAATTTTATGTAAATTGTGTTTTCTAGGTAAGAATTGATAAAAATGGTTGGATTGGAGAAAAGAAATAAAAAGGGGGCAAAATTGCTAGAAATACAAGTTCGAGGACTAAAATGTAAATATTTAAAAGTTTTTCAGAACCTCATGCCAACAATTGAAGTGCACTGCACCAAGAGTAATTGATGCCTAGGCATGGGCTTGTAGGCCTTTCCTGGGCAAGGCCTCTCTCTATGGAGATTGAAGCCAAAATGACTTGCCCAAGTATGGGTGTTTCAGGCGAGGAAAATTTTGAATTTCATTTTTTTATCCCAAACTTTAAATGGAATGATCTCCCACCCTCTTTCTAACCTATTTGAGGCCATAAACAAAAGATCTACTACCTATATAATGCATAGAAATCGTTTAGCAAGTGTTTACATGGCAATTAACATAAGAGATTGAAAATTTAAAGCTCGGATTCAATATGCAAGACTAAGAAGTTGATTTTTCAAGTTTCTTCTATTGTTATTTAGTTTGGGTGATGTCTTTTAATTTTTTTTTTTTTTTTGTGTAATTTAATTTCAAACATATTAGGCTAACATCTCTATTGTATTGGATGAAGTTGAGATAATTCGTTATTTATTTCTAATTTAAAGACAATTAGTTTATTGAATTCTTGTGTCTTGATTGATTATGCATGATTATTGTGTTATTTGATTGATTGATCACTAATTAGATAGTTGTTGCTTGTTGTGGTGCTGTAAAGTTCACAACAGGTTTAGAATACTACATAATTGGCACACGGGCAATTGATGCTAAGAATAACATTTATGGCACGTGGAATCTTGTTAGATAGTCATCGTGATTGATTGCATGCCTTCGCATATAAATTTGGACTAAGAATATGATTGGATCGTGTTTAGAATATGTTGATTTGCCTTAGAAAAGAAAGTCAAACAACATAAGATTATTGGTTGTCAAGAGCACTTGGACAACACTAAACTACGTAAGTCGAGAATTGAAAATGATACCAATAGGTGGATTCTAACATCCAATACCTTCATTCCATAATTTAATAAAAATCATTTCATTTTGCATAGTTCATAGCATAACTCAGGATAGTATCAAAATATGCATCTCTTTTGTGTCACGTATATTCAAATTCGATAACGAACTAGTAAAATTTAATTTAAGATTTATTACTTGTGGGACGATTATTCAATTCACTACATTATTACTTGTCAATGATCCTGTAAACTAGTGTGTTTATTTGAACAAGTTTTTGGTGCTATTGTCAAGGAATAAAATTTTTAAACTGAATTTATTGATTCGTATTGGATTCTTATTTTTAATTTGTTAATTTTGGCAACCCACCCTAATCTATCTTGTGTTTGGAGATTTTAATGAATTATGGCTTAATTTTATGTAAATTGTGTTTACTAGGTAAAAATCGATGAAAATGGTGGAATTGGAGAAAATGAACAAAAAGGGGCAAATATGCAAGAAATCTGAAGTTTGGGGACTAAAGTACAAATACTTAAAAATTGTTTTGGACCTCATGCCAAATATTGGAGAGTGCTAGGAGTCACTTGGACTAGAGTAGAAGGCAATGAAATGAAAAAGGATCAAATGGAACCAAAATGTACTTGCAGGAAAGTTCAGGGAGCTTTTTTTAAAATTGGTCCCCAATAGTAAGCCATGTCCAAGCATGGGCCTGCAGGCAAGGCAACTCTCTGCAGAAACCGAAGCCAAAATGGCTTGTCCATGCCTGGCTAAGCAATACACCCATGCCTTGCATGAGGTATTAGAAGAGGAATTCTAGTTTCCTTTTCTAATCTCCAACTTTGTATGGAATGATCTCCTAGCCTCTTTTTAACCTATTGGGGGATATTTACTAAAGATCTAACACCTATGTAATACATAGAAATTGTCTAGCAAGAGGTTATAAGGAAATTAACACAAGAAATTCTAGATCCAATGCTCAGATTAAATATAGAAGACATCAAATAAAACCAAAATGTACTTGCGGGAAAGTTTAGGGAGCAATTTATAAAATTGGTCCCCAATAGTAAGCCATGTCCAAGCAAGGGCCTACAGGCAAGGCAACTCTCTGCAGAGTCTGAAGCCAAAATGGCTTGTCCGTGCCTGGCTAAGCCATACACCCATGCGTAGCATGAGGTATTGGAAGAGGAAATTCCTGTTTCATTTTCTAATCTCCAACTTCGTATGGAATGATCTCCTAGCCTCTTTTTAACCTATTGACACCTATGTAACACATAGAAATTGTCTAGCAAGACGTTACAAGGCAATTAACACAAGAAATTGTAGATTCAATGCTTAGATTAAATATAGAATACTAAGAAGTTGATTTTTCCAGTTTCTTCTACCGTTCTTTGAATCAGATGACGTCTGTTCAATTCTTTTTATGTAATTTACATTCAAACATATTGGCTAATTTCTCTATTATATTGGATGAAGATGAGACCATTGGTTATTTATTTGATTGTTTGATCACCAATTAGATAAGTTGTTTCTTGTTGGAGTACTGGAAATTTCACAACAGGTTTAGAACACAACATAATTAGCACACATGCAATAGATATTAGCAACAACATTTGTGGCGTGTGCAATCTTGTTAGATAGTCGTGTGATTGAATGCATGTCTTTGTATATGAATTCAGACTAGGAATAGGGGGTTGTACTTAGGATGTGTTTGATTTATCTTAGAAAATGTCAAAAAAACATGGGATTATCGATTGTCATGAGCACTTGAACAACACTAAATTACATAAAATTGGAAATGATGCCAATAAGTGGATTCGAACATCCAACACATTCATTCTATAATTTGATAAAAACCACCACATTTTACATAGTTCATAGCATAACTTAGGATAATATCAAACCATACATCTCTTTTATGTCATATACATTCGAATTTGATAATGGATTTGTACTATTCAATTTTAGGTTTATTCCTTATGGGACGATAACTCAACTCACTACATTATTAATTGTTAGCGATCTCATATGCTTGCAGGTTTATCCGAACATATATCATTTTGATTTATATCAAACACTTTATGTTTATTCTATTTCTTGTAATTTAGTTTCATTGTCTAGACTTGATACAATGTGATACTCTTTTAAATTTGGAAAAGTTTATTTAAGAATTTTTTTTATTGATTACGATATTCTTTCTATTAGATTATAGAAGTTGAAACTTGAAAGTCGCTTGCTGAAACTCTTCTAACAATGCATTATAATGCTGGTATGATACGAATTTCTATAAATGAACGATGAGCTTACTTGTGTCATCAATGTTTGGATCGCATATACAAAGAACTATTACAAAGATTTGTAAATAATGAAATCGTTAATGATCTAAATTTTACTGATCTTGATGTATGTGTGGAATGTATAAAAGAAAAATAAACCAAACATATAAAAAAAGGAGTTACAAGAGGAACACAGTTTCTTGAAATTATACATACTGACGCATGTAGACTTTTGATGTTTCTTTCTTTTATGAAGAAAAATACTTTATTACCTTCATTGATGACTTCTCGCATTAAGATTATGTTTATTTATTACTTGAAGAATCTCAATCAATAAACGTTTCGAAATTATTTGTTAATGAGGTTGAAAGGTAATTAGACAGAAATGTGAAAATAATAAGGTTTGATAGAGGTGGTGAGTATTATGACAAGTATGATGAGTCTGGGTAATGTCCATTTGCTAAATTCCTCGAACAACTTGACACTTGTGCTCAATACATAATGTCAGTACACCACAACAAAATTGTGTAGCTAAAAGATGTAATCGCACATTAATGGAAATGATTAGGAGTATAATGAGAAATCCATCATTACCTTTATCATTGTGGACACATGCATTAAAAATCGCCACATATTTGTTAAATAGGGTTCCTAGTAAAGCAGCCTCAAACACTGTTTTTGAGCTTTAGATCGGAAAGAAACCCAACATAAGGCACTTGTATGTTTGGGGTTATCCGACGGAAGTGAGAATTTATAATCTCATGAAAAGAAATTGGACTCAAGAACAACCAATAGTTTTTTCATTAGTTATTCGAAAAATTCTAAATGCTATGTGTTATATTGTCATATTCATAGTATGAGAATTATTGAATATGGAAGTGTTAGGTTCATTTAAAGTGGCGAAGTAAGTGAGAGTGAAGGACTATGTAATGTGGCAATTCAAGAAGTTAGAGTATAGGTTCTGTGTCCCTGTTTGAGTCCCATTTTTTTTAAAGCTCATTTTTTTAAAACTCATTTTCAACCATACATTCTTTCACAAAATAACTTTACATGCAAATTCAAAACTTTTTCATATTTTTTAACCACATATTCTTAAAATTACAAAACACATTTCCCCTTAAAAAAATGGGGTTCAAATAGGGGCTGTACCTTCAACTTCTACTAAAGCTGTTGTTCGTTTAGTTGTTGGACATTTTGACAACCCATAGTAGCAATGAGTGAATGATCCCATGCCACATATTAGTGAAATTGTCTTTAATGAACCTGTAGCATATGAACCACAACAAATAGCATTAAGAAAGTCTCAAAGGCAAAGAAAGTCTACTATTACTAATGATTAAGTAGAATATCTACAAGAATCAGATTTTGATTTAAGATTAGTAGCACAGTGCTAAATTAGTATTATATTAGCTTTCATTGAACAAGCTACAAGAATGATGTGTGAGTGTTATGCCCTATGTCAAATCAATTTTGGATATAAATACTTTTAATATATAATTAATGCATTTTTATGACATATCTATTATTTAATATTCAATTAAATTAAATAATANTTTAATATATAATTAATGCATTTTTATGACATATCTATTATTTAATATTCAATTAAATTAAATAATAGAGTCCATAGATTCAAATCATAGTAATTTGTTAATCACAAAGAGTTGTGATTATGAGATACAAATTATATATGACTGAATCTTAAATCATCAATGGTCATAAGTAATAACGAGATCTGGATATCTTTACTATAGATAGACTATCACATGTAATATTTCTTACTTGTAAAGTGAGTAGCTGATCTCACAAGGTAAAGTATGGTGACATTTAAATAAACACATGAATGTTTTGTTATATAACAAAATATTGGAGACTCGCTGGGGAGATTACACATGGATAACTATTTGAGTGTCAATGATTAATCTTTAACGTTCGGTAGTGAAATTGGTCCTTCGACTTGATGTCTCATAGTGTCTTATATGAGGACGGTCATACTTTGGTGATATTGGATGTTGCTGTGCCTCACTAATACGATATCATTCAGGTATGTCAAGAATTATTTGAAGGTTGTGAATGATTAATAAATGATTCATCACTCTTAGATTATGATCCTCATTTTATTCAGTTAAGTTGATAACGAAATATTTAACTAAGATGTACTCATAAGTAAAAAAAGTGTTTTTGACTTACATTGACTTAGTAGTTGGTTGAAATATATGATAGATAATTGAGATTGACACATATCCATATCTCGTAATTGATAGGATCATATTGACGAAAAGATAATAGTTTCATGATAAATGAACAACTTTGGTTTTATCATACCACGTGACATTATTTGTCATATGTATTGTCCAACACATTTCTAGATATCAATCTAGGACGGCGGACGTGAATTGGTGATAAATTAAAAGGGTGCATTTTAATTTATCTATTTTGATGAGATCAAAATAATAATTCACATCGTTGGGTATCGTGATCGGAAACCTAATGGAAGACATACAAAAGGAGAACTAGAAGAATGAGATTCACCAATTATTAAATTAACAAATGTTCGATAATTAATTAATTGGGTTGCTTGTTAACATACTTGAATTAATTAATTGGATTAATTAATTCATAAACCAAACTTAAATTAATTAGATTAATTAAATATTGTACCAGGTTATGTTTAAGAGACGGGTCAAGCCCACTTGAACTTATATTAATAAACCATTAGGATTTCAGAAATAATAGAACAAGATTCATATTCTTGCTAGCCCCAAAAAAAGAGAAACCTTAATTCTCTCATTCTTGTTTCTTGTGTGGATTTTCATTGGAAGTTGGACAATTGGATAGCTTTGGATTGCCATTTCGTGATTGTTCGTGCTCAAGATAAGTGAATGAGTTCGTAGAACTCAACAAAAGTAAATTTTCTATCACAATTCTATCTAAACACAAAGCAGATCCTCGGTGAAAATTGAAATTATTTTTTTTCGTTGTGCATAATTGAGTAAATTCACAACATTGGTATCAGAGCCTATTTCATGCTTGCTAAAACAATCAAAAGTTGATTGTTATTATTTTTCTTGAATATAGTAATTTATAAAATATTTTTATCTTTAAAAATTTGCTTTTAAAGAAAAATTAAATTTTTGTCAAGATCAAGTTGGATCGAAATGTAGAAGTAGGAAGCAGCGACTAGCGGTAGCAGGCCGGTGCCCTGAAGCGACGTTGGATGCCTTTGCACATCACAACGACATCCACGCCGCTGCTCATTACAGCGATATAATTGAAGGGATTGTTTATAATTTTAAAATTGGGGCTAGACTGCAAATTTCGAAAAGGTTTTGAATTTTAATATTAAAATGGTTCTAATTTAATTTTCAAATGCGTTTTGACCTAAATTCAATTCGACCCAAGTAAAAATTTTATTTAAAATTGACTAATATTATATTATCATTAAAATTAGATTTTAATTTTAATTTAAAACTTTAATTTAGGAATTTTATCCTAAATTAATTATCCTAAATTAAAATGTTAATTTTAAAAAAAAAATAGAGTTGAACTCTAATTTGATATTTAATTAGGATTTGATTTTAATTAAATTATCTCACCCAAATATATTCTTGAAATTTGAGTTGGACTCTAATTTGACTTTTAATTAGAATTTGATTTTAATTAAATTGTTTCACCTTAAAATTATTTTATGGAATTAGAGTTAGACTCCAATTTGATATTTAATTGAAATTTGATTTTAATTAAATTAATTCCTATAATTTGGAATTAGAGTTCAACTCTAATTTGGTATTGAATTAAAATTTGATTTTAATTAAATAAACCTGCTAAATAAATAAATAATTTATTTAATTGTTTCCGATCCATTTGTCTAAATTAGTTTAGATGCTCTTAATTGTTAGAAATTTGAAACATATATGTATATAATATTAGATATTATATAGGTAAGCATTTATATTTTGAATATTTTATTAGCGAATGATTATGGACTCGACCATGTGGATGCGTTTGTATGGTTATATTTATTCTTGTTGTTTTATAGGTTTGCGAGCTCTTATCTATTTTGGATTTGCAATTACGTTGTAATTATTATGATCCTGTGTGCCAAGTAGTATATGATACAAGTTGGAGTTGGACTAATTAAAGATGCAAAAAGAGGATGAGAACATAGAGATGGAGCATTGTATGAGTTAATACAATATCCACTTAAAATTGACCAACTAATCTTTCTTATGACTTGGAAAAACTAGATAGTAAAAGTCTATAATCATGCACACTATTATATATATGTTTATTTGCATGATAGATATATAATAAAATTAATATACTCCATCAGTCCCAATTATATAGGCTGTGTTTTCTTTTTCTCTTTTCCCAAATACATGACATGTTTCCTAATGTAGAATACTTTGTTGCGTTCTTTTATCAACATACCTTTATTAAATTTTCCTCACTTAATATGCCAACTTCTTGAAATCATTCAAATACACACATTTCTCGCTTCTTAGAAATATAGAACAACTTTCATTTCTTTTTCTTCTTCAATTGATTTATTAGTTCTAACAATAATTTAGTTTTACATGCTAAAAATTAAATATGGGTAAACTAGGAAATATCTTGGCAAAAATTAATTTTTCAATGATATTAAAGAAACTTCCTTAATCCGTGTGAAAAATAAAACAAACCTATATAATTGGGACGGAGGAAGTATATAATTATTATGATTAGACATTTTCTTGAAAAACTCCTCGTTAAAATATTAAGTTAGATTTATATCCACCTTTCATCGTTATAGTGAAAAATCGGAGTCTTCAATCGATCTAAATTTGCTGTGTACACTCAAGGCTAATCTATTGTGGACATGTTTGATACTATGAAATATTAGATATTAGTGAATGATAGGTTTGGTTTAACTAAAATTTATCTTTTGTTCAGTACACTTATGGAGATAAATTCTAGAGGTATGTTAAGCTAACACATAAGATGTGTGAAAATAAAGAGTTATCAGTTTAATGATTTGGGAGTTGTATTAAGATACAATTGATAATAGTATCTATCCAAATATTTTAATAAGGCTTGTTAAGATACTTAAAGTTTTAAAATAAAAAATGGGATCCCTACACTGGGAATCAAGTAC
>CAIGRM010031558.1:0-15466 GCA_903798335.1 Fraxinus albicans | reverse complement strand
GTGTGGAGAAAAAATCACCGATGAAAATATATTGGATAAAACTTTTTCCACCTTTCACGTTTCGAATGTGCTCTTGCAGCAACAATATCGTGAGCGTGGTTTCAAAAAGTACTCAAAACTCATATCTTGTTTGCCTGTGGCTGAACAAAATAATGAACTATTGATGAAAAATCTTGGGTCACATCCAACTGGTTATGTATCATTACCTGAAGTAAATGGTACTGTATTGCTTGAAGCAAATACAATATCAAGATAAGGACATGGACGTAGATGTATAAGTAGACATGGACGTGGACATGAATTTGGACGTGAACGCAGACATGTAAGTGGAATAAATCATGAACGAAATAATCAACAAAACTATTAGTAACAAGACAACAATTTCAAAAGGCACAAAGCAAATGAAAGTAGTACATCCAAAAAGGAGCGTGAAGAAGGTTACTTTAGATGTGGAATGAAAGAGCATTTGACACGTATTTGTCGTACAGCAAAACACCTTGTGGATCTCTACAAAAAATCAATTAAGGGAAAGAAAAAAATGGAGACAAATTTTACTGATTATGATGGTCCAATTGATATAACTCATCTGATTTCTTCACTGATTCAATGAAAATATTGACCATTTAATTAGGGGTGGTGTGATTGAAGATATATATTAGTTTACTTTCTAATATTTCTTTCATTTTAGAAATTCAATTTGAAATATATTACTTTTCGCAAAAAATTAAAACTTTATTATGAATAGTTAATTTCATAATATTGAATTATGTTTAATCTTTTAAATTTAATTTATAAGTTTTGTTATAGATTCATGATGGATTGACAAGATATTTGTTTGATTGATAGTGCAACTATATATACTATTTTTCAAGATAAAAAATATTTTTTGGACTTAACATTAGAAAAAAATAATGTTAATATGATATCAGGTGCATCGAATATTGTTGAAGGCTCCGAAAAAGCCTGTATTATTTTACCAAATAATACAAAATTATATATTGAAGATATACTTTATTCTAGTAAATTCAAAAGACATTTGCTTAGTTTTAAAAATATTCGTTGCAATGGATATCACATTAAGACGATGTAATAAAATAATATTGAATATTTTTACATAAATTTTTTGTATCTAACCAGAAGCAGATAAAAGAAAAATTTCATACATTCCCATCGACATGTATTATAAATTTATAAAATGATCGAATCAAATATTATCACGAACCAGAAGTTCGTTGATCCAAATTTTAATATATTTTGGCATAATTCATTTAGACATCCATGAGTTATAATGATGCGTCGAATAATAAACAATTCGCATGAATATCATTTAAGAATCAGAAGATTCTTTTACCTAATGATTATCCACGTGTAACTTGCTCGTAAGGCAAGTTAGTCATTGACCTTGGCTACAAAAATCAATATTGAATCACCAACTTTTTTGGAAAGAATTCATCGAGATATATGTGGGTCAATATACCTATCATGCGTACCATTTCATTATTTTATAATATTAATTGATTCTTCTACTCGATGGTCATAGTTTGCCCACTTTTCACTAGGAATATAGTTTTTGCTAGACTATTTGCTCAAATCATTAAATCATGAGTGTAATTCTCCAATTACTCAATCAAGACTATTCGTCTTGACAATGTTGGTGAATTTAGATCACAAGTGTTCGATAATTATTATACGTCAATTAAAATTGTTATTGAACATTAGGTTGCGCATATCCATACTCAAAATGGTTTAACGAATTCATTTATTAAACGTCTACAACTTATTCTTAAACCATTACTCATGAAAACAAAACTCTCAAATTTTGTTTGGTGTCATGCCATATTACATGTTGCTTCATTGGTTCGTATAAGACCGGCTGCATATTATCAATATTCATTTACATTTGCAACTAGCATTTGGTCATGAACGTAATATTTCTAAACTGCGAGTTTTTGGTTGTACTGTTTAAGTCCTTATTTCTTCCCCCACAACATACTAAAATGGGTCCCAACGAAGAGTTTGGTTTTATGTGAGTTTTGATTTACCATATATTATTAGGTATCTTGAACCTTTAATAGATGATTTATTTACTACAAGTTTTGCAAATTGTCATTCTGATGAAATTATTTTCCCAACTTTGGGGGAAAAAACTACATCCTAATAAATAAGGTAAGATTTCTTGAAATGAAACTACTCTATCTCACTTTGATCCCTACAGCAATCAATGTGAGCAAGATATTGAAAAAATCTTTCATTTGTAAAGAGTGCAATTATCAGATTTATTTGTTGACACAAAAAAGTGACAGTCATATATATCAGTAGAAAATATTTCAACAAAAATTAATATCCATACATGACAATTTGTTGTGGTAAATGAATCTCAAATATGTCGAAGTATGGTCGACCGTTGGTTCAAAAGATTTTGTATCTCAAAAAAGCAAAGTACAAGAGAAAAATTGTCTGAAGAGATCTTAATGAATTTCTTTTCGTCAATTTATATTGCTGTTGAAGTTCTAAAATCATATATGCGAAAATTAGTTCCTTTAACTACTAAATGTCAGTGTTTATATAGTCGTTTAATCTAGATAGGAACTCGGTTCTCTTTCTCCTATCATTTCATATTTCATTGGATGAGAATTGACGACTAGATGAATTGTTAAATTCTTTCTGGACTTTAGGCTAAATTGAGAGAGGTGCCTTCATTGGAGGGACATTTTCTAATGAAGCTTAGGGATGCATTGGAATGTTTGAAAAGACGACTGAGGGGACATAACAAAGAAAATGTGAAAAAAAGCTATTTTTTTTTTTTTTGAATAAAAAACACATATATTTCAAACAGCATAAACTGGATACAAGGAGATAAAACTCCTACACAATGCTCTCCTCAGAGAGGTTCAGTGCAACCCAATAAACAAGAAACAAAAAACAACCAAATAAGACTAAAAAACAGGAGAGGAGAGGATGGAAAATTGTCTGGGGATGAGCCAAGGGCGAAGCAAAACCAGCAACACCAAAATTCCTTCAGCCGAACACCAGAACAGCACACAGGCTGAGACTTGAAAATAGTAGCTGAGAACCAAACCTGAGCTTGGACAGGCTAAGGCTTGAAAAAAAGCTATTTTTATGGTTACAAACCAAAGTTTTAAAGTGATTTTGTTTAAGTTCCTTAGTGCCAACTGTTCATTATTTGTGCTATTTGAACATCATTTTCTACATTGAATATGTTTTGCACGTACCTGGTGTGAATACATTACGGTTAACTTATTTCATTCTTTCGAACATAATGAAAATTGAAGATTAATTTAGCAATTTCATACCTGAACTTTTAAGCTCATTCCTTATAGGTACCCAAACTTTCAATCATGTTTCAATCTATTCCTAATTTAACCGTAACTTACTTATAGATTCCCAAGCTTTCAATTTCCCCTAATCAATACTCGAACTTCTATACCTAACTTAACCAAGAGATTTCTCGATTTGTGTATACGTATATCCATATTGAGTAATGCTACTTGCAGTTGCCCTATGTGGCACACACATGGCATGTAATTATTTGATGCATTAATGTGGTAGTTTTTGACCACATTTAATGCATCAAATACACACTTGACATGTGTGTGCCACATAGGGCGACTGCTGCAGTGAGCAACTGCAAGTAGCATTATTCATCCATATTTCACTGGAATTTATCATTTCTTAATGACCAATCTTGTGGAGAAGTTGACGTATGAAGAAGTGGTAGATGTTGTACAAGAAACCAACATGGGTGGCCACGGACAAGTGAATTATAAGCAATTTGTGAGAATGATGCTTGTTAAGTGATTATAAGTTTTTGCCCCTTATTTTCATGTCAAACATAGTGGACATTACGTAACATTGTGACATAAAGACAGTGGTTTTCCTTCTATATCCATTATTGTCCAGGTTTGATATTTCTTCTTCCAAGCAACCATCTCGTCTAAAAGTTTAAACTCTAAGAAAGAATCCTAAACTATAGATATGAATATGAAGAAATAACTGCCCTTAATTCATATCTATGACAGTCGAGAATAACCAATGTTTTCGCAAGACCAAATAAAACACATTAAATTACATAATGCGAAGTAAATAAGATTAAAACTAAATGGAGAACAAAGGTCATTCTTAGGCGAGTGAAGTAACCCATATTGATCGTCAAAGAAAGAAGATAATAGAGTTGTAGAAGATCACGAACGAGGCCTTCTTTCAAGCTACTGAGTAAGAGAAGATGCATTACCAGTAGATGCAGAAGCAGTGGAAGAATTTTTATGATTATGCATCCACACTTTGAAAACTTTCCTACTAATTCCTATTCCTCTGCAGAACATCTCGGTTTCATCTTCTGCATCTTTCCTCTGCAACTTCCACCCCAAATTCTCTGCAAATTCGAGCATTTTCTCCTTTTGCTCTTCTGTGAACTTTGTCCTAAACCTCTTCTTGCTGCTTCGCTCTGATTCCAGCGATTGCACTCCTCCACTGCCGCTGCCATATTCTATCATCTCTGGCCCCGTACCATGTGCCACGCCCCGGCTGCTGTAGCTTGCTCCATAGGTAATTTTCCGATGGAAGTTGCGGTGGCAGCCACATGCAGCGCAGCGTAGGCAACCCGAGGAAGTGTCGTCTAGAGTAAATTCTCCACAGCCATCAGTTGCATAGCTACCAAGTGTAGCTGCATGGTTTCTTAGACACTCTCTATAGATGTCATTAAGGTTGTCTTCTTCCATCTCTATGCTCCTCGTTGAACCAAGAATTTACCTTTTCTTCTCTGCACCTGTTTGTGGAATCATTATTTGGGGAACAAAATGAAGGGAAATATAACTTGTGTAATTGTGTTTGAATCTATTTTTCAAGAGAACAGAAATTTTGGAACAGTAATTGATGTGAGAATGTGTGGTGGAAAAGTGATGAAAAGTTTTTGATTAGTGTGTAATATTATTTTATTTGAAGAATGTGTGGTTGAAATGAAGAATGAGAATGAAAAAGAAAATGAGAAATTAATGGATGTCAAACGGGGTAATAGTTTAAGCCATATGTATATGGGTGTTGTGTATGGTTGTTGAGGCTACATCACTGTTATGATACTTGTAACTTGGGATAAGTATAAAATATCCCCCCTACCTCCCACCCCACCCCACCTCCACACTCGTACATAAACACAGCAAGAAAGAGAGACAAGGGCACTATAGCCTTAAAATCTGACATTTCCATACATAGACACATATTGGGGACCCATGAACAGAATGGGATTAACTCAATAATGCACATAGGGAACATGCAGAAAATATTCTACAATACACAGCTAGCCTTTCTTGTCCTTGTGCTCATTGTGAGAGAACTCAGATATGTGTGAGAAATTCTACTATTTGTATTAGAACTCGTAATAAACACTCCGATTGCGTAGGAACTGACACTCGAAGAGTGAGCTTCTAGAGGATAGCTTTTAGCATTATAAGCATCAGGCATTATGAGGTGGACGGGAGGTCATTTATGCACACGTGGTATGGACATCCACTCAAATCATGACATCTCATATGCTAAGTGGGTAAGAGAGAGAAATAGAGTGGTGGACTCACCTGCCCAGTGTCCAAGTATCGTGATTTGAATGGTTCGGGATCAGACGTAATAGTTTGAGCAGTAATTTGAGTGGACCTTCTCACTCACGACTTTCTTGGTGAAAGATGCCAAGCAAATGAAAGAAGGCATCACGATTCACGAGCCAACAGCTCCATGTGCTAGCATACAACGGTTAAAATGCCATTGCTTGCTGAGCTGGGCTCATTAAAGGATTTTATTTTCACGACCCTAGAAAAAGAAAAGGAAAACGTAGAAAAGAAAATTATTGTAATGGTACACTTGATATGTCTCTATAATGGGAAGGGCTTTTCTGGGAGCATTGTTTTGTCTCCTTATCAGCAGTCATTATTATTCAGTGATCACGTGCAATTGCAAGTTACTGGTTGGGAAGTAGAAAACAAGAAATAGTGCGTGGGACTGGGCAACTTGCCAGTTATGTTATGGCCACAAAACAAAGAAATAAGAGGATAAAGGTTAAAAAGAGAACCCAAATAATTGGTGGTCAGTCAGTGCATTTTACCATCAGTCGGGATGCCATAATTACTCTGCAGTACAATGAATACGATTTTAAACATGTCAAACTTCAAGCTACAAATAATCCTATTTAATCGTCAAAACACGTAAGAAGTAACAATGCAATCCACTTTTCTGCCTAACCAAATATGCCGGCTTCTGTATATATGCTGAACATGTCAGTTCCAATACAGGAGAAGGTTTCAAAGTTCGTTATTCAATGGAAATATAATATTTGGAATTTTACATCTTATAATTTCCCTGGTTCAAGAGCTAGGACATAATAAAAAATTAAAAAAGTGGGATTCCTACATAGAACGACATTCTTAACTACAGTTGCAAATACATTTAGAATAGTATGTGTTTTCTTCAACTTGAAGTCTATGAAAGAACACAAACCTCTAGAAGTAAGATATCTCGGGCTTCTTACCGAAGAACCATTTTCCGCAGATGTCTGGCGTCTTAGAATCCTTAGCTGCTCCAAAATGTATTGTTTTCTGTTAAACTCCTTGTTTCTGACTCCAAAGAATATAGCAACAAAAGAAAAATAGAAATATCATTCCAACAATGTACCCAACCTGATTCAAAACAAGAGTGGTAACAATCATGGAAATCAATTTGTAGTTTCTATAGAAAGAGATACCGTTTTGTTTTTATCAGTTTCTCAGAAATGTAGTTGGCAAGAAATGCGCCTCCAAGTATAGCAATTGATGTTGCTAGGAGATGTCCTATGATGGCCACACTTGCGACTCCCCATGGAGACTGTAGCACAGATGCAATAAATAAAGTTTTCATGATATCTAGCTCGTATTTTATGAAGAACGGAATTTAATGTCACTGCTAAAACTTCCAGAAGATAATACCAGGGCTTCACCAAGAGATATTGTTGCCAGCATTGAACGGTCTCCTCATTCCTAAAAGCAACAGCAAATGGTAATAGTTCAAATTTTAGTACAAAAGCAATACACAAAATTAAGTTCAAGCTCAAGCACCTAAGTTGTAATTGAAATCCAAAGAATATGTTTTATAGACCATAAACAATTATTTTCACTGCAAAAAGAAGCAGCAGCTTACAGCAAAAATACAAGGCTGAATGAATTCCTCAGAACTTCAAGTGGATTCGACAGCCGTTTCGACGCCTGTGAAGGCATTATGCATAGAAGTCGTGATAATGAAATTTCAGAAAACAAAAATATTTAGGAGAGAACAAATGTGGCCATTGATGATCGAAAGAAAAAATTTCAGGGCCAATTCTATGCATTCTTGAATTCTATGTACTAACAAAGTTATTAACAGAAGATTTGTTTAGAGAATGGAATCCACGAAACAGCTGCAAAAAGATAACCTTTTCCTTCACCAGCTCCTCAGCTTCAACAAATTTGTCAGATTCCTGGTTGTCTTGATCGGCAGTTTTAGCTAATGTGCATGGAAGTAACCATGCATATTTAATTGAGTTCAGACCAAAGTACATCAAAATGGTCACTGCTGCATAGTCTCCAATTGGCAAGGCTATTAATAAGAAATCCTGGTTGCAAAGAAGAAAACTTGGTCGAATGGTAGATGGTCATAAACTCCTTTCGTTTAATTAGGTAATCATTTGAACAGAACACATTTCATAAAACAGATACCCAGAAAGAATCAAGATGGCAAGGACAACTACTTGTTTGAAACTGAGTAGGCATTGAATGAAATATTGAGCCAATAATGACAGACAGGACAATCATAAGTGATAATGCACAAATAACTTGATCCATAGTAACACTGGTAAAAATAACAGCATTTCTATTTCCAGGGTCGGCCCTTATATTTTGGTAGCCTTATGCAAACTTCAAATATGGGCCCCTATTTGATAGAGATTAAAATCATGTTTTTAACAGTTTTTGATAAAAGTTGATGGAGTGTATTGTTAAAAAATTGTAAGTCCTATAAAATGTGTGATTAAAATTAATTGTTGACTTGGACTTAGAAAACAATTAAATACAATTAAAAAATAATTAAACATAATCAGGAAAATTGGAAGACAAAATGCAAGATTTAACCTCCACTACAAGCATAAAAAAAAAAGGAAAAACAGAATACTAAGTGGATTTAAAAAATCCCAAACCAGATTACATAATACATAAAGAAACATCAGTTTAATTGAATTATTAATCAATACAATGACACTGGAAAACTGAGAAAAATGGATAAATAAAATGAAATGGAAGAACCTAGAGAGAGAGAAATGAATACCAGGGCTTTTAGCAATAGCTCATTGAATAAGTGTAACCACCATGAGAGCATTAGAAAAGTAATGGCCGTCAATTTTAAAGAAAGAAAAGTGCCATTTTGTTTCTTATTAAGAAAAAAGAAAAATGATGGTTAGGAACATAAATGGTCAAATTAATTATATATAGAGAAAATAATGACTGTGATATATTTATGTGATATATGAATGCATGCAATAAGTTTTATGCCATTTATATGAATTTTTTTAGAGATGTTTGTAGTTTCAAATTTTATTAAATTCTTGTGTTTGCATATGATAAATCTAATTTAAAGAATTTCATAATTTTAGTTTTCTTTCTTTTTCGACCAATCAATTAACCTTATATAATTTGGGGCCCTCACGCAGCCTATATTCAAGGAATGACGACTTCGGTGGTTGGGAAATATCTTGCATAGACTCAAGGGGGCTCTCATCATAAGAGCTGTTCAATCTTACTAAAACGCATTAGAAGAGGGAGTAGTTGATCAAAACTAACATGAGCTGTCGTGGTCAATAAGGATCCTCTAGTAAACGTAGCAATGGAAATGACTCATGTAGCCAACCACAAATTTAGCGGTAATAAGTGTTAGTTTGTGTTTTTACCATTGTGGAATCAAATTAGTATGTAATTAAATAGGAAACACAAAATCTTTTCCCCCAAATTATGAATAGCTGGTAAGACTTCTCTGTCCAAGATTCGTATTCTGATTTCCCAAAATAATCCCCAAACAAAACTTTAAGCATCAGCATGAACGATTGTTAAAAAAACTCCCATCAAAACAGAACCAGAAGGGCCATTGCAATAAAATTGAATATAACTCACACCCTATTTACATGTGCATTGAGTGAAAAGATAAAAGAGACATAAAAAGCATGCTAGAAAAACATACACACACACACAAAGTGAGAGAGATTCTTCCCAACAATCATATTACATGGCCAACAGTTCAGCAATAAAAAATGTCTGTTAGATTAATCCACACAAATTCAAAGCAGAGCAGACCCAGAAGTAAAATGTCGATGCAATAATAAAGCAGAATTTTTAATCTGAACAACTTGATGAAGACTGTAATGAGGTTAACAATGGGAAATTAGACAATTAAAAAACTATAAGTGGTCTACATATATTTATGAATACACTATGACATAAACATTAACCATGCCATATATCCATATTCATTTGGAATACATGAGATGAGATTCCTGTCAAAAGGTTCATATACAAAAGTTTTCAGTGGACATACAACCATCGTCATTGAAATAACATAGATATGCCAGCCTCGGAGGCTACTTATTGACTAACGCAATATACTTACTGTATATAAGTAAATGACTAATAATTGGCTACACAAGCTGCACATGCACGTATATAACATTGTGAGCTCAGAAATCATTCAAGCAAAGTAAATCTCAGGATATCTCGTCTCTTGAACAGATATCTTCTCACAAGAAGAAAACTAAATACCTAATAATTATTGGAAATTTAATTAATAGTCCATATTAATATCTAGGTCGACCCTAAAATCACCCAAAGGGGGTGAATAGGTGAATAACGCGGAACTAAACTTACCAATTAAAAGTAACGAGTTACTTTTTAATTGTTCTATATGTTTAGTCAATCAAGTCAATTTTATCCTATGTTGAAATATTAATTAAATCAGTAAATAACACAAGATTTGTTGACGAAAAAAACCACCCTTAACAGGTAAAAACTTCGGGACCAAGCCAATAACTTCCACTATAAACAATAAGAACTTACAGTATGATCCAATCTGAAAAACCCACTAGAATCGCTGATTTATTCTTGCAATTCCAAGACCCACTGGAACATGCTTCACTCACACTTGCTCCAAATCTTTTGGTATTGTCTATCTCTTGTGGATCACTAAGAACAGTTTGTTCTTTTACTCTTTCTGTGTTTCTGGTCCAACATTCCTCAACTTTCAGCAACCTCAAAAAGTTATTGAGAAAGTACCTTCCTGATTATGTTTAGAAAATGAGTGTTTTAGATTATATGAATTTGATGTTTTTCTCAAACTTGTGGTTGATTGATCTCAAGAATTAAAAGTTTAATCTCAATATTTGGATGTGCTCTTGGATCTTGGATTGATGTAAAATAATGAACAACCATACACAAAAACGTTCCGAGCATTGGGTATTTATAATAAGAGGAATTCAGGAGTATAGGATAGATAGAACTCTTGAAAAACGTATACTAGGGTTTCACATATAACACTATTGCTCGAGCGTTAGGCTAGCAACATGCGAGCGAGAGGTGTGTGGCTTGAGTGATAGGTGGGTGACAATGATTTTGCCTTTCTCCTTATTCCATACTCGACCCAAAGACTCTTAATTCATCTATACAACTCTCAAAAAACTCATTGACTTTTACAACTCTTTTATAACAGTCTTTCTCTTTTATAATAATCTTTTTATCTAAAAAATTGTCAATACAACATAAATCCTAACAAATATCTTAAAGTTATGCTCTTCCACAAAAGACGTCTAAAAAAGTTCCCCAGTTATGAAAAGGCACCGAGGACGGTTGCGTCTCTATGAACAAACACAAACAAATCAATGAATGCTTTGCCTTTTCAATTGATTGAAAAAAATTGTGAATGGAAAACATAGTTGTCTATTTATTTCTCCACATATTCATGCATAAATCATAAATTTTGTATCCCAGCAATCAAGTAAAATCTCTTACAACGTACTTGGACTAAATTTTGCCAAGAGGTTGGGCTTCATGTATGGTGCCAGCAATTTAAAGTGATTCTACTTAAGAGTGTTGAATCCATCTCTATTCCTGGGTCATGAAATTGGCAAATATTTCAACAACCATTCACTAGAAACTCAATGCTACCCCTCTAATGTGTATTCTACAACCAGCAAAAAAACTAATAAATTGAATATGGACGTATTTTAGGGAGACAATATCCTTTTAAACACACCAAGATTCTGATTGAGCATTTCAAATGTAATTAATACAAGGAAAGTAAAAAGCACAAAATAAATTTATTAGAAAATTAAAATTTATTCCACGAGGAGCAAACGTTCAATCTTCTGTGGTAAATTGTAACTAAACAAGAAAAAATAAATTAAACCAAATAGATTTGAAGAACTCACGCGGCGAAAATGGTTTGAATGTTCTTCTGGGCACAAAAGGATAAACGGATATATAATCGAGCAAAAGAAATGACGGGGAAAGCTTTTTATTGGTCCCTTTTCTTGATTCTAACGAATGGGTGGTTTGAAAAGCCAAGACTCGCCTTTTGCTATTACGAAATCTTGAATTCCATATTTTACAAAGTTTTGGTTCTAAGAGAGTTCTACATTTTTATATAAAAATCTATTATTGAATAAAATGTGTAATTTTGTTATAGATATGAGGTTAACAGTGTATTTGTGTTGTCAAATAAAAGAAAAAAAAAAGTATTTTTGTTGTATGTCAATTTTATTTACATCCAAAAGGATATTCTTTATTTTATTATTTTTTACACTAATATCTATCCTTTATCTTCGGAAATTTTCAAATCAAACCGCGTTTTCTAACCGGACAATGTTACGCACATGGCAATTGACACTTCCGTCTAACAAAAGAATAAATTAATGAAGAAAATGATAACTGGAATTTTTGTGACGAGATCTTCCTCATCGACTTAAAGAAAGGGGTTACTTATAAATGATTGGTTAAATGATAGGTGAAATTAAATGACTTATTTAATTTCACCTATCATTGAATGCCACATTAACGTCACATAGATTGGGAATGCACCACAGTGAAGATGAATAGCATTTCTCTTCTCGTTTAAGTGTACAAAATGCAAATTGATATAATACTGGTGATTTTGATGCGGTGTTTTGTTATTAGTTTCAAATATTACGTGTAACGATACAATTGAAAATAATAAAATGACAAAAGAAATTGCAATGAAAATCATGAGGGCTTTCTCACGAGAGTGTGTCGTGTCCTCATGCATGAGCATGACATTAGTTATTTTTCTTATTTGCAATTTTGAATCCCAAAACCTCCGTTCTCGCACAATTGCTACAATCTGAAAAGAGCAAAAAAAAACCTATTCCAGCCGACATTCATTTCTCTCAGTAAGCTCTCTCTATCTATGTTTTTTGCTACTTTTGTTAGGGAAAATCATTGCTTATTTTTATTTAGATTAATTTAAATTCATGTTGTGATTTTTTTTTTCACAGATCTGATTTCAATAACCCAAAATTTGTGCCTTTTATTTCGTTTTGTAATTTTGGGCGTTGTGCGTCTGTTTGCATTTTCTGAAAGAGTATATGAGTAGATTTGTTTTCTGATAGTTATATATTCTTGCAGGGTTTGTAATTTGGACTGTAAAATGTACTAAATTTACAGTTTTGAATTCCAGGTAAACACATTCATGTGCCGAATTTTGTGGGTTTTTCATTGGTTCGCAGTTTAGTGATTCTGTAAAAAAGATGGACGGAAATGGTAGTATGAATTTGAGGAATTGGGGGTTTCTTGAGAGGGCAACCACTACACTCAAGAGCCATTTGGGCCTCCAGTTAATGTCATCAATGGCTGAAAAGCCCCTTTTCGGTGGTGATGTTCATGACCACCACGATGTCATCCCATCGGGTGTTATGGCTTCAATCAATGGCGGGCCATTCCACCATCATCGTGTTGGTGGGATTTCTGAGTCCCACATTCCCATTGACTATACGAGGGATAATTGGATGAATCACGGCAGAGAAAAGTATGTTAACAGCTTGCCCGGGAACCAACACCATGGCTATTATCAACTGAATTATGGGCTTTTACCCGTGGCTTCGTCAACTCATTCCATCCAAATGTCCCAGCAAATTAATATAGATAAAAATGAAAATTTCATACCTCAGATGGAAGAGGTAAGCAAGGAGGGAGAGAATGGTGGCAATGGTGGTGCTCTTAATAAGAAGAGAGGAGATGGAAAAGTGCCAAAGTCTCTTACCAAGGAGAAAAAACCTAAGATTAGAGCACCTAGGGCTCCTAGAGAAGTGTCTAGCCCTTCGGTTCAACGGGCACGGGCTCCCAAGAAACGGGCTGAAGTCGTGATCAATGGAATCAATATGGATATTACAGGGATCCCTATTCCAGTTTGCTCGTGCACTGGGACTCCACAGCAGTGTTATAGGTGGGGCTCAGGTGGGTGGCAATCTGCATGCTGTACTACTGGAATGTCTGTGTATCCCTTGCCTATGAGTACTAAGCGACGTGGTGCGAGGATAGCAGGGCGTAAGATGAGTATTGGTGCATTTAAGAAGGTCTTGGAGAAACTTTCTTCAGAAGGTTATAATTTCTCTAACCCAATCAATCTGAAAAGTTACTGGGCAAAACATGGTACAAATAAGTTTGTGACAATTCGGTAAATCTATGTGGTAGTGCTGCAGCTGGCCCATGAAATACACATCCTCTTTGATTCTTCTATACATACATGAATCTCCTGGCCCGTAGCAGAGGCTTCTCAGGTAGTCTCTAACTGGTGGATTTCTCTAATGGGTCTGCTCATGCCTTGTCCCGCCTCATTTAAGTTATTCAGTTTATTACATTCGTAGTTCAAGCAGTTGATCTTGTCTTAATGACGGGGGATGAGGATATTTGTTTTAGATTTATATCCTGCAACTACAGATTCCTTATTTGCTTTCTAGAGATTTTGTTGAGATAATGATTGATTATTTTGCTGTGCTAATTTTCTTGAAATGGTGATTGATGAGAAGGTAATGTGTTTAGGGTTTAGAGGTTTATAATTGTGATATTTCTAATGTCAAATTGAAGTAGTTATAATGTTTTGGTAAGAAACAAATAATTGGACAATGATTAATGCATGAACTGGTGAATTTGGAATATTACGTGTTAAAACTGCCAAATGTCTCATTGAATTATACTTGTGACGCGTTATGTGTCCATGCCTTTCAGCTAGATCGAGACTGCCGTGCATAAGCTCAAGTCTCAGTATCTGTCTAAATTTTGCTAGTAAGTCGAGTTTCAAGAGAACAACATTCTTGGAATTGTAGACTAGCATGCGTGCCTTTGAGTTGATTTAGTCAAATTCAAGGGGTCTAGGATATTTGAGAATTCAAACCTATGAAGAAAGGATATGCGATGTTGTTGAAATCCATGGGACTAAAGGAGAAAGGATGAGATATTTGGATACGCATTATATTAATAAGTCAGGTGAAACTTGGAGGCTGAGATATTTTGTTCTACATTTTGATTGCTAAGTCTCTAAAGGATATCGTATACTATTGAATATATGGGTGGAAGGTTCAGGGGCACTTCTAAATTGAGCTTCGAGCTTATTCAGGTAAACGAAAAAACTAGTGTTCATTTAGACTGTAGAAACAACTGATGGGGTTTTCATTATAATTTGAGGCAACTGGAGGAGCACTGCCTAGGTTTAAGTACGTGTTGCCTGCTAGTGCATGGTGAATCTTGGACTGAATGAGAGCTGCATGTAGTTGGAGTCCCACGTGAATATTGTGGAAGTTGGAACTGCTGAAGAAGATGACAGGTCGATGAGAGTTAATTAAACGGTTAATGCTTCATTTCTTCTCTGTAGATTATAAGAATATGCTGATAGGCTGATTAATGCATCAGGTGAGATTGATTTTGAAAGAAAGTCCATGAAAGTATTGCTCCTGCAGTTCAACTTGATACTGTTCAGTCGGTATGAACAGCTTGATTGTCGAAGATCAGAAGGTATGGATCAGACTCCCAGTTTTCGAGTTTTTGTAGAATGCAAAGTTTTTCGGCTAAATGAATGAACAAAGGGGCCAAAAATTTACCATTCATATTTATATAACATGTTGCAACTAGAAGTTCTCTCTAAAATTTTGTTGTGCTGTAATCTTAATGCGAGGGTTTGATAGAAACTTTAGGTGCTAAGAGGAACGAATAGAAAATGAGTAGTGGTAGTATACGAATAGAGGTGGGTGAAAACTCTTAATGGTCCTTATACTTCAAACTTCTCCAATAGTGGCTGAATTAATTTTTTTTTTTTTGAGTGACTACCTGTACTAACACATTTCCTTGCCATTAATGGACATTATAAAATATCTGAATAGTCATTGTACTTCTCGCTCACTCTACAAGTT
>CAIGRM010031550.1:0-25208 GCA_903798335.1 Fraxinus albicans | reverse complement strand
AGGACAAGTAGAATAATCAAAATCCGTAATAGTTTATAATATAGCAATGTTAGGATATCGTACCTAAATTCAGCATGCATAATAGATGTTCCAACAGAAATTTGCTTCAAAGTTGGCCTAAGTTGAATTTCTACCCATCCTTTAGGAGATGGTGCACAACGCACCATGCTCAGCAAAAAAAATCTGCCAAGGTATGTTGAATCGTAAATCGATCACCATAGACTGCTGTCACGCGTTTTCTATAATGTGATTTATTTCGCAAGTGTACGATGTCAAGTTTTGTAATATAGTAATAGAGTTAAGAGTGTCAGATAAAAATTAATCTTAAAAATTAATTCTAATATCTGCATTTCGAATTAAAATCTAAAAATTATCAAGTTCATGATTTATGAAGTAAACTTCATAAATCATATACTTTCTCTCGAAACCTATAAAATCTATGTTGTGTTAATCTTATGATCACGCCTAAATTCCCATATCTCGAGTATCGGAATTGACTAGTATCTACTCATTATCATAACACAAATAAACGGAATGGAAAATTTCATAGAAATAACTAAACTAAATTCAAATCATACTCTCAAGTTTGGTTACAATCAAACCCTAGAAGAATAGTTTAGTTCAAGATAAGAAACATGAAATCTATACAATTCAAAATAATCAACATAAAGAAGAGAAAAGAAAAAACTAGTTTTTGGCTAGATCTTCATTCTTCTTCCTTGATGTTGTTCTTCCTTCCTTTGATTTCTTGAATTATGCTTGCTTTTCCTCTTTCAATTGTGTGTTGAATTCTCCCTTGCCTCTTTTTTCCTCCCTTACAATTAGGTCTTAAAGGTTGTATTTATAGTATTTTGAAGTCTTGGAAGGGTTGGAGTCGTGTTGGACAAGAAAAGAGTCCAAAAATAATTAAAAATCCATTTTCTCGCCCAGCAGCGGCGCCTCGACGCCCAGGATTCTGTTGAATTTCAAAACTCGGTGCTGCAGCGCCCAAAACTAGGCGCTGCGGTGCCCACTTCGATGGAAAAACTGCATTGTGCGTCTTTCAGTATATTATATAAGGTTAAGGATATATTGAATATTCGGTTTTGGGATTGATCGTCCAAGTTCTCTATTTCAACCTATAAACATGAATTAACCTACTCATGTACAACACCACAATCAACTCATGTGCATAACTACTTTACGTTTTTCACGAATAAGGAAAAAATTTAACTAAAATACATAATATATTCATGATCCATAAACTAANAAAGAAAAGTGAGGAGAACTTCCTTGAATTATCTGTATTGTCCGTGGCGTTTTGGTGCTTATGATGCTGGATTTGATGGATATTTGTCATGCTTCTCCCCCAAACTTGAGAATTATCCATTTTATCCTTGTCAATGTTGGTTTGAGTGTTTCACGACAACATATTCCTGAAAAATCAAATTTTAGATATTAAATATATGAAACATGGTTACTTAGTTCAAATATATAATAACCAACTTAATTACTCAAAGACTTATGGGAAGACAGGATATAGATGATGATTTCTGTAAAATAAACTAAACTATCACAAAACTTAAAATAATAATAATAATAGGATTTTTCCATTCCATCCAATTCAAACTCATCAACGTAGACTTCAACATCCTCATCGGACTTAATCACAAAATCAATTTCTATACAATCAATGAATTTGGACGAATGTACATTGCTTTCATCTTCATTGATTTCTACTTCTTCATTCGGTTCCTTTGTTATCAAATTGTCATTCACTTTAAGCTCTTCTACGATTGTTGAAATTTTTTTGGATTGACTGATCGATTTGCATTCTAGATATATGGGCAATGAAAAGTGTTTCTTTTCAACTTTTTCAAGTGGATTGTATTTCCACCATTTGAATTCATTTCAGTAACTCCAATCTCCAATACATATGTTGCGCTCTTCCAACTTGGCAAGTTTATTATAGTACTTTGTAATTGCCTTCTCGTCAATAGAGGATGACCATTTCCCACAAGTACGATGTCCTCATCACAATGGACAGATAAATAATCTCCCAAAGACATGTAGTC
Organism: Fraxinus albicans; assembly: GCA_903798335.1. NCBI lineage: Eukaryota > Viridiplantae > Streptophyta > Magnoliopsida > Lamiales > Oleaceae > Fraxinus > Fraxinus albicans. The sequence goes on along the minus strand of CAIGRM010031550.1, from coordinate 23,154 downwards.
TTCATCCGATTTGTCAATTGCTTGTTTTCGACATCTTAAATATTTTATGAACCCTAGAAGCTTTACCATACGGGAGTCGGTGCGTGTATACAAACAGTGCTCAGTATAATACATTATCATAGCAAAGCTGACAAAAGATATCCTCTATAAGCACATAGTTTTTATCCATGTCGAGATTACTTATTGCAATTGTTATGCTCTCTTATCATTGTTAGAATCATGTATATACTATTTAATAGTACCTGAAACAAATACCAAAGAGATTAGGGCAGGTAGCCAAATTAACAAAATCAAAGAAAATCTAAATTAAAACAAATGCAAGTTGGTAATAATATTAGTAAAAATCAAATAAAACAATCCCTGGCAATGGCGCCATAAACTTGCCACGCGTTTTCTATAACACGATTTATACCGCAAGTGTACGGTGTCAAGTTTTGTAATATAATAATGGAGTTAGAGTTTCGAACCCACAAGGATTGTAATTCAAATTTCTACTAAGTACTATAATTATATAGCCTCAATTTTATCTAGATGAATGAATGTTATAATCAATGTTTTTAAACTAATATGGTGACGAATTCAACAAATAAATGCAAACTAGAAGAATAATTAAGTGAGAAAGCCTAGGGTTATGATTTCACCTAACTATCTAATATGATTCTCAACTATATAATCATTTCTAATCAATTTTCTAAAGTTTATAAGCAAGAACACTAACGTAATTTTACTCCCTCTCTTGAGTGCTGAGTAAAAACTATTCCTATAATTCCAATATCTCTATTCCGAACTAAAATATAGAATTTATTAAGTTCGTAACTATTAAATGGAACATACTTCAAATGGATTATATTTTCTCTCGAAATCTAAAATTTCCTATGTTGTGTTATTCTTATGATCACGCCTAAACTCCCCTCTCTTGGGTGCCAGAATTGACTAGAATCAAATCATTCAATTATTGGTAAATTAATTGAAAGCATTAAAATTATAACACAAATAAATACATGCAGAAAATCTAATAGAAATAACTAAAATTAATCAATCCATATTCTCAAGTTTTTGGCTACAATCAAACCCTAGATAATGAATTTACCTCATGATGTAATATATGAAAATACTAAAATTCATATAAAAAGACATAGGGAAGAGAATAGAAAAACTAGGATGTAGATCTTCAATTTGTTCTCTTGTTCTTCTTTGTCTTACTTTTGAATCTCTTGATTTTTTTTCTCATTGCCTTCTTGAAGAATTGTGTTGAATTCTCCATTGCCTCTTGAACTATTCTCTCCCTAGAATTAGGTCTTAAGGGTAGTATTTATAGTTTTTTGAAGTTTTGGAAGGGTTGGGGTCGTGTTGGGCCAAGATAAGAGTCCAGAAAAACTCAAAACCCTTTTTCTCACCCAGCGACTCCTCGGCGCCACGATTGTGGCACTGCGGCGCCAAGTTTCGAATGGAATTTCAGTACTGCGCACATTTCAGTATTTTTATCATAACTTTTTCTTTCAATATCCGACTGAGGTACTTTAAGATGCGTTGGAAATATAACTCAAGGGGCTATAGCTTTGCTTCAGATATTATTTTCCAATTCAAACGTTTTCTATGTAAAAAAGAAGTCTTAATATGAAACTGAAAATTCGGAGCATAACTTTTTCGGTTGAAAATTGAAGTGTAATCATACTTTGCCTATATTTCATCTATTTGACTTCTTTCTTCATCCAATTGACTCCTAGCACTCTCAAATCTTCATTGTGAGGTCCGGTACAACTTTTGAGTATTTTCACTTTAGTACTTGAACTTTGGATCTCTTACAATTTAGTCATCTTCTTCCATTTTGCCAATTTTTGCTTCCTTCAATTTAATCAACCTATATCACAATATCAAAACACACATCAAAATGCTCTAAAACTATTTGAAATTACTTAAATATCAAGTTTAGATGATGTCTATAGTATGAGTGAAATATACTCATCATTTGACAAATGCGAAACATGCCTGTTGGGCACAATAATCAAATCCCCTTTTACTTGAAAATGTGAAAGATCTGCACAATTATTAGGTCTAATACATAGTAATTTATGCTGACCCATATTAATTAATGCTAGATGAAGTTTCTCTTATCTCATTTATTTGATGAAATTTAAGCATGAAATTCTTGAAATGTTTAAGGGATTCAAGCTAGATATAGAGAAACAAATATGTAAATGGATTATCCCATTAAAATTTGATCAATGTGGAGAATATCTAAACTGTAAAATTTTAGATTATCTAAAAGAGGACGTGATTCTCTCGCAATGGATTTCTCCATATACACTGTAACATAATGTTGTATCTTCAAGGAAGAATCATGCACTATTAGATATAGTGCAATCAATAACAAGCCATGCAACCTTCCAAAATTATTTTGAGGTCATGCACTCATTGCTATGTGCTACGCACTAAATCGTGTCCCATCTAAATTGGTTGATAAAACTTATACGAGTTATGGAAAGGCAGAAGGCCCAACTTATCTCATATGAAAGTTTGGGACTGTGACGCTTATATGAAGCGCACTGAATCATATAAGAAAATGTTTATTCTAGGAGAGGACAGTGGGAGCAGATTAAATCTTGAAGGAGTTCAAGACTTCTCAAATATAGTTGACCAAGCAAATGAACCTGAGTCTGATCTCACACCTGCTGAGGGACATACTCTTTATCAAGAAGTAGAGACTCCTGAGAACACGTCATCTCTATGTAAATCTTGTAAGATTATTCGACTTTCTGAAAGGTACGGATCCATGATTATTAATCAGTCATTACTAATCGAGGATGGTGATCCTACTAATTATGCATAAGTAAGGTCAATTGTTGACTCGAAGAGATAGTAGAAGGCTATGAAATCCGATATGAACTTAATGCATGTAAACATGGTTTGGACCTTAGTCGACCCGCCTAATGGATTAGAACCCATATGTTATAAATAAGTTCACAAGAAAAAGGTCAATATGGATGGAAACATCCCTAGATACAAAGTAAGGCTAGTATCAAAATGTTATAAACAAAGACAATGAGTTGCCTTTGATGAAACCTTTTAGCCTGTAGCCATGCTAAATTCCATTTGGATTTTGCTTGCAGTAGCTACATGCCATAACTATGAGTTATGGCAAATGGATGTCAAAACTCCATTTCTTAATGGGAACTTGTAAAAAGAAGTATATACGACACAACTCGAAAGTTTTGAATCCAAAGAAGCCAACAAGATATGCAAGCTTGATCAATCCATTTATGGAACTGGAATCTTCGCTTTGATAAGCAATCAAAATGTTTGATTTTATCAAGAATGAAGATAAATCATGTGTTTACAAGCATATAGTGGGTGCGTTGTCCTATTCCTAATATTATATGTAGATGATATATTATTAACAGGAAACAACATCTCCATATTTCAATTGTTGAAATTATGGTTGTCAAATAATTTCTCCATGATAGATATGGGAGAAGAAAGTTGATCTATAGAGATAGATCTAGAATCGTTTAATTCATTCCAATATATGTAGATAAAATCTTGAGAAGATTTTATACGGAGAAAATGAACAGATAATTCATGGATACACTGATGCTAACTTCTAGTCAGACTAGAATGATAGCATATCTCTATCAGGATATTAGTTTACTCTTAAGCCGTGTGTTGAAAAGGTTCCAAACAGGAAATAACCGTTGATTCAATAGCAGAAGCCTTATGCATCATTACTTTAGAAGTAACAAATATTGTGGTCTGTTTCAAAAAGTTCATTAATAAACTTAGAGTAGTTCCTAACATTGTTGATCACAGCTTCTGCATTGTGATAACAATGGAGCCATCGTGCAAGCAAAGGAACTAAGGTTTCATCAATGATCCAAACAAATGTTAAGGCGGTATCATCTTATCAGAGAGATAATACAAATAAATGATGTAAAGAAAGAACGAATTCTCATAAGTTATTAAATTGCAGATCCATTGTTATGCCCTAGATCCAATCAATTTCGGACATAAACACTTTGAATATATATAATTAATGCACATTTATGGTAAGATCTATTATTTAATTGAATTAATGGTCTAATAAATTATATAATAGAATCTGTAGATTCAAGTCTTTGTAAGTTGTTAATCACAAGGAGTTGTGATTGTAAAATACAAATTATATATGACTGAATCTTAAATCGTCCGTGGTCGTATGTAATAACGAGATACGAATAGACCAACACGTGTGGCATTTCTTACTTGTGAAGTAAGTAGCTGATCTTACAATTAAAGTATGGCGACACTTAAATGAACACGTGGATATTTTGTTATAGAATAAAATATTGGAGACCTGCTGGGGAGATTCCACATGGATAACTATCTGAGTGTCAATGGTTAATCTCTAACGTTCAGTAGTGGAATTGGTCCTTTGACTTGAGGTCATCATAGTGCCTTATATGAAGACAATCATACTTTGGTGATTTTGGATGTTGTTCTGCCAAAGGTCGCTAATACGGCATAGTTCGAGTATGTCAAGAATCGTATGAAAATTGTGAATGATCAATAGAGGATTCATCACTCTTAGATAGAGATTATGATCTACATTTAATTCAGTTAAGTTGAAAACGAAATTCGGGATGCAACATATGATCGATAATTAAAATTGACACATATCTAATCTCGTAATTGATCGAATCATATTGACGAAATGATTATAGTTTCACGGCAAATGAACAAGTTTGGTTTTGTCATATCATGTGACAATTTCCGTCACATGTATTGCACTAACGCATTGCTAGATGTCAATTTGGGACGATGGATGTGAATTGATGATAAATTAAAAGGGGGTATTTTAATTTATCGATTTTGATTAGATCAAAATAATAATTCACGTCAATGGACATCGTGTTTGGGAACCTGATGGGTCACAGACAAAAAGAGAATCAGAAGAATGAAATTCTAATTAATTAATCAACAAGTGTTGTACAATTAATTAATTGGATTGCTTATTCATGGACCGAATTCAATTAATTGGCTTAATTAAATATTGGACCGCGTTAAGTTTAAAAGTCGGGCTTACCCTCACTTGAACTTATATTAATGAGCCATTAGGGTTTCAGAAAAGAATAGAACACAATTCATTATCTTGCTAGCATAAGAAAAGAGAAACCCTAATTATCTCATTCTTGTTCCATGTGTAGATTTCCAATGAAGGTTGAAAAACTGGACAGCTGGCGATTGCAGATCGTGATTGTTCATGTTCCAAGATCAGCAAAGGAGTTTACAGAATTTATCAAAGGTATTATTCTAAACACAGTTCTTATCTAAACACAAAGCAGGTTTGTGGTGGGAATTGAAAAATAATTTATTTTCCTAAGGGCTTATTTGACGATGAATGTTTTCCTTCCAATGTTATCAATATAGAGGAGAGAAACGAAATGAAGAACATATCGAGAAAGAGTTCAAAGAAGAAGAAAACTATCTCATAACTTAACAATATTCCTTCAAACACAAGTCTATTGTAGTCTCTCGATCTTCCATTTAAATATCGTATAGCTTTAATTACGATATTGATGATTCTGAAAGAATACGAACGTAAGGTCTTGGCACAAATTGAATCTGCAACTCAGCAAGATTGTATGGCCACAATCATATTCAATGACAATGATTTATAGTTCGATTCTTATTTGCATAATAGATAGTTGTATGTTAGGGTCCGTTTGATTGCAAAGGTGAAAAATGAGTGGAAAGCAAATGTTTTACAGGGAATTGATTTGCCTAGAAATTACTGGGAATTGTAATTAACTGTGTTTGATTGGTATAATTTTTTATGGAAAATGTTGAAAGTTTGGTGTCTGTTTGGCTTCTTTTTTTATGGAAATTTTCCATTATATTGATAATTTTTTCTACCATTGGGTCTAGAATTTGTTCCAATTGGCAAAAAAAAATTACCATATCGAATACCATTCGTTTGACTTTGTTTTACATGGAAATTGTCAATAAAATTGATAATTTTTTTTACCATTGTGTCTAGAATTTTTCCCAATTGCTAAAAAAAAAAAAAACTGGAAAATGAAAACCCACCTAAAAGGTGGGAAAACAATTTCCCCAATTTCATGGAAAATGTGCACGTGTGGGTGTACGAGGGGAAAAAAAATTCATGGAAAATTTGTACTATCAAACAAGCCAAAAACTTGAAAATGGAAAATTTTTTCCTACTTCCATGGAAAATGAGGGTTATCAAACGGACCCTTAGTGGTTATATCCAAAAATGTAGGATAAATCATATGATGATTGATTGTGGGCCCTCAGCAAGCATCATGACAATCAAGACAATGAAGAAAATTAGAATTAATGTTAGGCTATGTTTGATAGCCCACATTTTCCATGGAAAATGGAAAAAAAATTCCATTTCGACCCTTAACTCTTGTTTGATAGACAAAATTTGGCATGCTAAATTTTTAACTTTTCTTTGAAGATCTTGTATAGAAGTTGTAACGATTCGGGTCCCACTTAACGGGCTGTCCTGACTGTTAGATCGACTCCGTACTGTCCCCACTGTACCAACATGGGTCTTTTCAATAAGCTTTATCCTCACTCGCACGCTATCCAAGAAAATTTCCCAGGGGGTCACCCATTAAAGAATTGCTCCAAGTCAATCACGCTTAACTGTAGAGTTTCTAACGATGGACTTCCGGAAAAGAAGGTGCACCTTGTTGGTATGAGTAGTACCTATCAAATCTTTTAAACTTTCTTGGTCTGGGCATTACAATCAGCCCCCGTTAGACTCGCGACGTCCTTGTCGCGCTTGATCCATCTGAGGATCCGTTGCCAGGCGTTGGGATTCTAGAGGTGGCTCCTACGGGTTCAAGAGGTGGCTCCTGCCCTAAGGCGTAGCACTTTGTCCCGCATTTTATTACTTTAGTTCCCGATTTCCAGCTGGCAACCGGGCTCTGAGCACTTAGTTCCCGATTTCCAGCTGGCAACCGGGCTCTGATACCATTTGTAACGACCCGGGTCCCACTTAACGGGCTATCCCGACTGTTAGATCGACGACGTACTGTCCCCATTGTACCAACATGGATCTTTTCAGTAAACTTTATCCTCACTCGCACGCTTCCCAAGAAAATTTCCCAGGGGGTGACCCATCATAGAATTGCTCCAAGCCAAGCACGCTTAACTGTAGAGTTTCTAACGATGGACTTCCGGACAAGAATGTGCACCTTGTTGGTATGAGTAGTACCTATCAAATCTTTTAAGCTTTCCTGGTATGGGTGTTACAGAAGTAGGGGTAGTTATGTTTTCAAATCTAGTGAAAACATTCTTGAGATTATAGGGTTCTAATCTAGGAATTTGTTCTTCAGAAAGAATATGGTGCTTAAATTTAGTGAAACTCTGATCTTTCAGCATGATCTTCAATCTTGCTGATCATATAAAAAATAACTATTTTGTCTTTGGTAATAACATTGATGGTTTTGCTACGTGAGAAAACTCCTTGACGAACATTATTACAGGTATTAGAGGAATCATAAATCTTTGTTATCTGAAGTCTTCTTGGATTTTAAAAACTTGTTCAAAAGACGATTCTTCTTCTGACTTGAAGTTACTCCTGTAAGCTTTGTTACATTAACCCAAAAACCAATCATTATCAACTTCAGCAAATTCTTATCGCCCTCTCTCCAGGAAAAAAAACCCTATACCTTTATCAGTTTGGTTAGGCTTTTGCATGCTTATCTCCATTAGTTGAGTCGGTAGAAGGCAACTGAACGTAGCCTTTAGAGAATAATCAAATCAGAGAAGCTGGAGCAACAAGCTGATCTGAAATATGTTCAAATGCATGCACTTTTTCACTACTTCTCCCTTGAGGCAAGATAAGTTATTTTGTCCACTTATATAGGCTATTAAATTAGAATATTTTGTAGTCCTTATAATGAATTATAGCTTAATATTGTATATATTTCATTTGTTATATGAAACTCAATGATTAAACATGAAATTGGAAGAAACAAACAAAAATCAGTGAAAATGGATGATTTCTAAAGTTTGGGGACCAAATTGAAAATATCTAATAGTTAATTTGAGCCACAAAACGATGATCGAAGACCATACGAGATCAATTGAATGAGTTTAAAAGTCAAAGGAGTGAAATTGCACAAAAAATTACTCAATTGAATGGAGAAATATAGCTGGGGATCAAAGTGCAAGAACTAGAAAGAAGTTACCCCATGAGCATGCATGGCGTAAACTCCATGTGTTCGCAAGAGCTAAAAATTCCCAACCTAAGGCTGAAATTACCAAACCATGTGCACGCATGGGCCACTTTTCGACCAGACATTCCAGTTTCCTTTCGCGGTGAAAACTCTTTTGGAAACCAATTTTTACTCGATTTTGACCTAATTTTTGGCGGCTATAAGTAGAGGACATGGACTAACATTAAAGGATCTCTTTTTAACCTCTCATGCCGCATCATATTATAAAATTCATCAACAAAGGAGGGACAAATTCAACATAAATTGGAGAGGAGAACAAATCTAGCGCGTGGATTGATTCAAGAAATATCAAGAACTTGAAAAATCAAATATTGGAATTGAAGATCAAGAACAAGAATTGAATTTTACATCTCTTTCTTGTATTTGAAAATTACGAGCGTGCTTTTCTGTTCTTGTTGTTGTTTTATCATTAGAATCATGTTAAGCTAGATTTTTTTGTGTTGGATGAAGATAGACCTTATTATGATTGTTTTTAATTCAAAGACCAATGGTGGCCGCCATCCCTTATTCCATTCCTCTTTTCTTCCCTAGATTTTCTGGTTGGCTATGATGTGTTTGAATTTAATATTAATTGATTCACATTATTATGTCATCAATGATTGTATTTTATTCATTTTGTGAAAACATGACAATCAAATACACACAAACCAACAATGGACAAGGGAAAGAATGTAGCCAAGTGGACCATCCAACTCCGACAATTTCGTTCCAAATTAGCCTCTACTATCAAACATAAATCCAAGGAGTCTCTTATTCCCTTCTTTGCCCTTTTATCTTGCTTAATTGATAATGTTTTGAGATATTGAGGACAATGTCTAATTTAAATTTGGAGGTACAAAAAAACTTTGAGTTTTTAATTTCTTTTGTATGTCTATGTGAAATTTTATTACTTTATTATAAATGAAAAAAATTGAAAATTTTCAAAATTTCCAAAAATATTGTCTTTTTAATTTGCTTGCTCATGTGAGGTAGTTAGCCTTGCTGATAACAATGAATATATTTTGAAATTATGTGTTAGTTTATGAATTATGAATAAGTTGCATGTTTATATTATTTTTCATTTCTCCATGTGAAATTTGATGTTAGTTGATCACGTGAATAAAATTTTGCATTGTAAAGAAATTAGTTGATTCGTATCTTGAATATGTTGAAATAGTCGACCTCATGTGTTAAACCCAAAAATCACCATACTATACTTCCTTAGACTCATTTTGTTATAGTTTGGGAATGAATTGAACTGTTTTAGGAAGATATTGAGATAAATGAGAATTTCATTTGTGCAAGTTCTTGTGTGGCTTTTGTAAAGCCAATAAGATGAAAATTAGTTGAAAGTCTTAAGTAGAGGTCAATTTTTTAGGATAAATATTTAATGAAGAGTATTGCACTAATCATTACATTAAAAAGGAAAAAAATGGCCATGATCCATGAGTGAAGATACCCTTTAAAATATCCCAATGAGGAAAACAATTGAAAATCCCAAAAGAAGATCTAAAAAATAGATCAAGCTAGTGCATAGAACAGAATACGCACAACAAACTTGAAAAAGAAAGTGTATAAAACAGAAGATGCATTGCATGCATTAATTAAGGCACAAACACTTATTTGAGAGAACTGAACCTTCTACAAGGGATTTTAGGTTAGTTGGGTCTTAGAGGTTGAAGAAATCAAAATAAAGGTGAATCTTTTTTAATTGAAATATTGGCTTGCAATTAGTAAGATCTATTCAAACTAAAGAATGTGGTGATTAGTATAAAAATTTAACCTTAAATCACACCTTGGAAAAAATGTTAAAAGACTTAAGCTTGGGAGGTGTGTCTCACGAGTGAAGAAATTATATATTTGACTATTGAGGGTCGAAAATTGTAACAACTTATGAATTTATGATATTTTACTTAATTCTTCGTATACACATCAACTTGACATTAGATAAATAGGAATTGATTTTTGTATTATGATTTTGAAATTGATTACTTAATACAATGATTTCAATCATGAGATATAAAATGATGAGTTATGTAACCGAATTTGTTACATTACTTGATTGATTCGCCACCAATTAGGTAATTAGCATTGCATGGTTGTTTATTGGAATAAGTTGTAGTTTTGTTTGTGAATAAACAAATGTTCAAGTTTAGGGGTGTTTGATAAGTTCATACAATTATTAAGATCATTGAATTAAAGTATTTTATAGTACTTTTGATGAATTATAGCTTAATCTCGAATATATTTTATTTTTAGATAAAACTCAATGACTGAATGTGAAATTGGAATAAAGGAACGAAAATGGGTGAAAATGATGATTTCAAAAGTTTGGAGACCAAATTGCAAATATTCAATAATTAATTCGGACCGCAAGATGATGATTGAAGATTATACGAGATTAATTGGATGAGAGTAAAAGTTAAAAGAGTGAAATTGTACAAAAAAATGACTCAATTGAACGGAGGAAGAAAACTATGGACCAAAGTGCAATAACTAAAAAAGAAGTTGCCCCATGCGCTTGCAAGAGCCGAAAATCCCCAACTCAAGGCTGAAATAACTAAACCATTCACACACAACCATATGGCTATGGTATGCATGGGCCACATTTTGGCTAGACGGGCCAGTTTCTTTTCGTGCTCAGAACTCTTTTGAAAATCATTTTTTAGCGATTTGACCTAAACTTCAAGGGCTACACACATTGAAGGATCTCTTTCTCACCTCTCATACCACATCATATCATACAATTCATAAAAAAAAAGAGGGGCAAATTCAATATAAATTAGAGATGAGAACAAATTTTGTACGTCGATTGAATCAATAAAAGTCAAGAACTTGAAGAAATCAAATCTTGGGATTGAAGATCAAAAACAAGAATTAGATTTCACATCTTTTTCTTGTATTTATAAATTTTGGGGAATTTTTTTCTATCTTCTTATTGTTTTATCATTATAATTATGTTAGGCTAGATTCTTTTATGTTGAATGAAGAAGAACCTTATTATTTGATTTTTTAAATTCAAAAACCAAGTAGTTTAGTAAATTTGTTTCTTGATTAATCTTGTTTGCAATTTCAGCAAACAATGTCTTTCGAATCTGTTATGAACTGATCACAAGATAATAACAATAATGAAATAAACAAACAAAAGATAAGAACATCGAGATTTATGAAGAAATCCAAGATGGGAAAAAATCATAGGGTGAGGAGGAGAATTTTATTATAATCAATAATGAATGTATTTACAACAAGATCCTAATACTCTCAATTAAGATCTAAAACTTTTAAGATGTTGTATGAATGTTTAACCTCAATACAAGTTGTGAAGAATATATATGAACCCTAAAATCTGAGTTGTAGATGAATAGGAGTCCAGAAAACACGTTAAAATATGAAATGGGCCTGGGTCGGATAAACATGCCGCCCAAACGCCAAGCAAGCTTCAAGTCTCGGGTGAATCTTGACGACGCCGCTCAAGCTCCAGGTGGGCAAAATTGTGGTGACTTTTCTTGCCTGTCCATAATTTTATCTCTTCATGACCACTTCAACCATAACTCCATTACCTACTAGAATTTGGGTCAATAAACAAATCTCCTCCTTGAACCAAATTACAATACAAGGAATTTCAAAACACATCTCCAAAGTAAACACCACTCAACCTCTTCCAAAGAAGCCCCAATAGGCTAAATCAATGACAAATACCAATTAAGTTCAAGCAATGCTCAAACTTGGAAATGGAAAGTCGTTTGGTCAATATATCAGCAGGATTATCCTTGGTATTTGCTCACTACAATATCACCATGAGTAATCACATCATGTACAAAGTGATACATCGCATCAATGTGCTTAGTCCTCTCGTGTGACATCTAATTCTTAGAAAAAAAGATAGCATTCTAGCTATCACAATACACTGTTGAAATCTGTAAGTCTTTACTGATTTTACCAATCAATCCCCTTAACCACATAGTCTCCTTACATGCCTCTGTGATGGCCTTGTACTCTACATCTGTTGTAGATGATGTTACTGTATTATGCAAAATAGCTTTCCAGCTTATAGCACAGCCTCCAAGGGTAAACACATACCCTATATGTGATCTCCTATTATCAAGATTCCCTGTATAATCTGAATCCACATACCCAATTACTCCATCTGTATTTTTGCCAAAATGCAAGCAAGTGTTAGTAGAGCCCCTCAAGTATTTGAATATCTACTACACTGTTTTCCAATGTTCCTTGCCAAAATTTGCCACAAACCTACTAACTGCACTGGTTGTGTACCCATACAGTTTAGTTTTGATGATGTAAAAATAAAAATATTCTTATATTTTAAAAAATTGTTTTTATTTCATTTATTGTATTTATTTATTATCGAGCATGCGAATTAAATGCATACGATCACTTGTGATAATATAAGTTGGATACTTGCGTTGAGAAGTACATTGTGACACAATTTATATTTTGATCATAACCAATGTATAAGAGTTGGCACCTTGTACTGGAAGGTTATAGTTTTGACCAATTCATTATTTAGGTTTGTGATTTGTCCTTATCACAGAAATAGTTAAAGGTGACACTAGTACACTTGGAGTGTATTGAACAGACCAGGTGTTGAGTTTAATTCTACAACATGACCTTGTGGAGAATTAAATTTAACTTGATTGCCGTTTATTTCATCTAAATCCCTTGATAGAGTTATGTTTATCATTTCATGATTTTAATGGTTCATTGATTCACCAATATGTAAGATCAATTTGATTGGTCAAATATTTCGGTGAGTTGAGAATTGAGAATGAGTGAAGTAGAGAATATGAATTCGCGTCGGGGACTGTCATCGTGAAAAATGGGTAGAGTGACTACTTAAATATTTTCCGTTGACCACTTAAAATCCGAGTTCAACGTCATTTTGACATCGGTGATTAGTTCACAGGATGTCGAAGAAAATGGTACTCAAGTTAGTGAGAATAACTATAGGGGTAAAACGATCATTTATACTCGTACGTAATTATCGAATCTCGGATAGGGATAAAATACATATACGGCAAGTCAGAGAAAAGTATTACAAATTTATTGGCTTTTGTAATCTTATGTATTTTGAGAGTTCAATATTTTGCCTTTAGTGAAAAAAGCAAAGACAAATAATTAGATTGGGTGGTCTAAGGTTGACTAGACATGATCTAATTATTGGTGTTTGAATAATATATGTCCGATTAGATCCCTATGGTAGCTCTATAAAGTATTTCAACTTAATTATAATTATAATAAAAGTATTGGACTTAATTATAATTACAATAAAATTTTGTACTTAGTTGTAATTGCTATAAAATGTGTAAACATTTTTTTTTTGGTTAAAGGAGGACGGTACCTCCGAGATTTTATTAATATGTCTTTACTTGTGGGGGATGAATACCGTGGTTACATGAGGAAATTATGAAAACAGTAAATGAAAAAGTACTACTTCTCTTACAATGAAAATTAATGATAATGGACAAAAATAAAAATAAAGAAATAAAAAATCATATTCTAATATTAGGCTGTCCATGTCTATCAATTTGTACGAGTGCCCTAACATGTCGTGGTAGGTCAGCTGCTACATATATCTGATATCGTCGATAATCCCAACCTTCTGTAGCAAGAGTATCTGCAACTCGATTCTTCTCTTTATAGATGTGGGAAACTGTGTCTCTATCGAAAGATATGATGTCTATTATCTGTCTAAGGATGTCCTAAATAACCCATGGTCCTCCTCTTTTAGTAATGTAGTAAGTAGCTACTACAGAATCTGACTCAATCCAAATGTCTGAAAGATCGAGTCCTCTAGCTAGTAAAATCCCATCTAGAATAGTCATCGGCTCTGCTTCTAATATCATGCACGATCCATTCGAAGGTGAGAAAGCCCTAATACATTGACCTGCGTGATCTCTGATGATGCCTTTCCCACTTGCAAAATCATCCTTGACACATCTATTAGTATTGATCTTAATAGATCCCAACTGATGGAGTGCGCTACCAAACCAGAAAGGGGGGAGATGAGGAATGGGGGTCCAAAGCAATACCAAAGATGGGCGCAAATGTCAAATCCCCTCGTCAATGCACAGCTCGAAACAGTCTTCCCTTATGAAGAAAATGGATCATGCGATAAACCCTCCAAATGATTCCCTCCAAATGATACGTCTGGCCTCCATACGATCCCCCTATGCTTTGCATCATTCCTCTCTGTCCAAAGAAACCAAAATATCAGTAGAGAAATAATAGTGTGAATGTGTCCACAATGAACATACTGTCGAGAATACCACCATCTTTGGAACTTCTGTCTAACTTCCTCTCCTGGACTTATAGGAATTTGAAAAATATCCCCAAAATGCTGCCATACCTGATCGAAAATGCTACTGCTTGTGATGATGTGACTGATAGTCTCAGTCTCAAAAGAGCACTGGCAACGAGAAGCCAACTAGCATCCAGTCCTCCTCTAAATAACCACATCTACTGGAATGAGGTCTTGTCATGGTCTCCAAGAAAAGAATGAGATAGTGACATGCAAAATGGAGCTCTACAGTAACGATACGAATCCTGACACTAATGTCCCATACGTACGAGCTGCCACGCGGACTTGGTAGCAAAGCTACCATCCGATGTAACCAACCAATACGATCAGAGAAATCTATACATAAATGTATAGCACCTATCTGTATCGCCATAAGAGGAGGGAAAACCTGTAATAAACGTCCTATATCCCACCCAGTGTCATAAAAAAAATCTTGTACTCTCTCAAATGTGTGATGTCGGTGTGGAAATAGGAATGCCAACGTGGTCTCACCCATCCAACAATCATACCAAAAGAATATTTAACCAGTCCCAAGGTGCCGTGCAATATGTGGCTTTGTCCAAAGCCCAACTAATTTCAACATCTTCTAGGTAGAAGAAGCTAATTTAGAAACTGTTGCAAGTGAAAGACATCTCCCCAAACAATACTTGCTTAGTAAAAGTTATGCCCAAAGTGATCTTTGAGAACTGAACAACCACCAGAGCTTTATGAAGAAAGTGTCCACCACATCCTTCAATTTCCTGAAGTGTAGATCACCCTCATCGATAGGAAAGCATATCTCCTTCCAACTCCATCAATGTAAATGTCTCCCTTGCTCTTTGGAGTCCCATAGGAAATGTGCAAAGATGCTCTCAAGTTTCTTCAAGATAGTCATGGAGGGCTACATAATATGAAGCAAATGTAATGGCATGGAAGAGAGCACCGACCTCAGCAAGGTAATACGGCCCCCAGGTGACAAAAGTTGTGATGTCCAACCTGAAATTCTATTCTTGAACTTTTGGATAAGGTCATCCTAAATGAAGCTCCTCTTGGTCCCCTTAAATAAGGGGACCCCTAGATAAGTGAAACGCTACTGCTGGTATCTAAATTCAGTCAAAATCTCCAAATGTCTGATCTAACTAATAGATGCATCTCTGGGTAGTATAAATTCGCTCTTGTCCATGTTTACCAACAGACCAGAAACCCCCTCATAATGCTCCAAACAATCAAGAATCCTCCTTATAGACTTTTTGTCCGTTGGCGAATATGATCATATCATCAGCAAATGAAAAGTGTGAGACAAGGGTACCAGCTCCATTCTGATAGCACATACTAGGATACTTCTGAAACTTCTGAGAGAGCATGAGTGAAAAATAACCTGTAGAGATGATTAATAGTGATGGCGAAATGGGATCACTCTGTCTAAGCCCTTGTGAGGAGAAAAAAAACCACGAATGACCATTTAGGAGTATAGAAAAATGACACTCCGAGATGCACTACCTGATCCTGTCAATCCAGATTTGATCAAATCCAAATACCTCCAATACAGAATAAACGAAGCCCTTCCCAGTCCATGTGATTATATGTTTTAGCCATGTCTAGCTTCAGTATAGTGTTACCCCTTCGCGCTTTAGCATCCATAGTATAGAGAAGCTCCTGAGCTAATAAGACATTGTCCCCAATCAGACGGCCAAAGATGAAACCACTCTGTGGAGAAGAGATAATATGTGGTAACAGTGTGCTCAACCGAGTGTTCAAAAGCATAGTAATAAGTTTATTGAATACAGTACATAAACTGATAGGTTTGAAGTCAGTCCATCCCTAAGCATCGTCCCTCTTAGGGAGCAATACAATAATAGTAGCAGTAAAACCCCGTGGAAGATGGCCGTCATCATAGAAGTCCAAGGCTGCACTGTATACGTCGTCCTGACTAATATCCCTACAATGTTGGAAAAATAAGAATGAGAAACCATCCGGGCCGACAACATTGTCAGCATCTATATTGAAAATCGCCTCCTGTACATCATGAATCAAAGGGAGAAGGTTAGTGCCAAATTATCATCCTCTATCAAAAGCATGTGGATGATATCAGAACGAATGGGGTCCAAAGGCTATGTAGGAGTAGATAGAAGATCCTGGTATAATGAAATAGTTGAAGTTTGAATGTTAGTAAGAGTAGCTAATACTTCCCCTGCCTGCGTCCCGATGGACTTGATATGCGATTTATTCCGGCGTCCCTGAACCATCGTATGGAAATATCGAGTATTATGATCTCTCTCACATACTCAAATTCCTCTTGATAGCAGCATCACATGAAGCATAAACTGGAGTCAGATAGATGGGATGCGCTGGTCTGGGATCTTCAACTCTAACGTGAATGAACTGAGGATGATCATCAACAACAGTAATGGTGGTCCCTGCATTATAAAAAAACCAGATCTTGTTGGACTTATTCTGAACTTTGGTGTCAAAGTACAGATATCGCTAAATATAATCAAATCTATGTTGAAGTAGAAAAGGATCCAATAGAACCAAAAGATAAACCGATGAAACTGTATAAGTCTCTTCAGGCATCGACGGGTAGCTATACTAGCTACACCTCTCACATTCCATATGATGGCACCCATAGGGATGGGGAATTGGATGAGGTATCTTGTGACTGACTCCTGGTGATCCTCCTGCTCGGATGTGGAGTATCAGTAGTCCTCGTATTTTTTTTGTGTAACATGGACGAAGCCATCATACTCTGTCCTCTTAGTCATACCAACTAAATCCTCATTAGAGGACCTACGAAATAGGCCATGCTCATAAACCTCAATTTGTAATGTGCTCTCCATATCTGACTGCTCAGACTGTAGAGATGGGATAGATGCCTTAACGTTCTGCTGACAAATAAGAGATGTCGCTTTAGCATCCATAGTATAGAGAAGCTCCTGAGCTAATAAGACATTGTCCCCAATCAGAGGTTCTGCTGACAAATAAGAGATGGAGTAGTGGCAAGAGGTGCCTATGTTCGAGCTGAAGATGGACCTGTAATTTGTGTAGCTCTGATACCTTTAAACTTTGAGTCGTTTGGTATTAGTGTATCAGTGGTTCTCGAACCATAAAATCCACAAGTGGATCAAAATATGAAGTATGGGTGGCCTTGACTCCCTGGGGTGAAGCCCCAGTAGAACAACTGTAGTAGGAACCAATGGTGATGAAGAACTAATCTGATAAGGCAAGGATGCCTCCATATTATGTTGACAGTGTACTGGTACAACAGACACATCAGAACCAACAAATCCTTGTGACATTTCTAACATATCCATCAGGAGAGAATCATAGTATATAGAACTAACAATCATGGTGGATGTATGGTTCCTTCGAGACCAAAATGTCTGGAATACTCAGGAGCTTTCTTAGAACATGCGCGAATGATTTCCTTTGACTCCTTTCAGCCTGAGTAATAGCAGGCCAACAATTGAGTGATGCAACATAAGCTTGTGGAGCTTGAGCAACTTCTGCAACTCCAGATGAGGGAACAAATGGCCTAGCTGAGACCGGATCATTGGAAACACCGGAAGGAGGCTGCGTGTGAAGGTGAAATGTCGGGGGAACAGCGGCGAGTGAGCCTATTCAAATAGGGAGAACCGAACCTATTCTGCACATTTTGCGTTTGTTGAGTTTGAATCTGTGGTCCATTTGCCAATTTGGAGGCTGGATGATCAGTTTTGAGAATGACCCCGTAGAGGAAGTTCAAAATTGGAAGTGAGCTTCGCCATGTTATTGATCGATGGTTGTGCCATTATAGGATCATTAAAAGGTGCAGAAACCATTGGGGGTGCCATCTTTCGATAGGTGTCGCTCAAACAATCGGAATTTTGATTTGAAGGAAGCTCAACTGCCACGGGTTGGGGGGTACAATTGGGGATCAATTGGCCTACAATTCCTTCAATTGAATTATTATCCATGTCTGTAGTAGCCTCAATTACATGCATATTGTTCGAATTTGGAGCATTAAAAACCATAACACCATCAATTGAAGCCTTAGTACCCGTCGTGTTCATATTGGAGTGGTCCGAATTCAATCCATCATTTGAACTGTTAATTGGATCAATTGGTGGTTGACCTATTGTATTATCATCACGAATTGATGCTTGGAATGCAAAATTAATAGTTTGCATCAATAGAAATTCATCAACTTTGTTAGGGCCAAATTTTCCACACAACTCACGAACTACTTCCATGAATTCGGGCAATTCTGGACAAAATTGTGGAAGACCCATGGGTGGAATAACTTTACCATGATGAGAGGGTGCTGAATAGTGTGGTTCGCAATCATGGGGTAGACCACCATCGTCGAAATATGCGTATTAAACTTACATGCTGACTGCGTGTGAAAATGGTGCCTACAATTGTTAATTGGGGTGGTTGGGTAGACATTTGGGGACCATGTATAGATGCACTATGATGAGGGGAGTCTAGTAGTATGTTGGGTTTGGGTTGGGAGTTGTCGGAAATGGAGTTGCCATCAGTTTTATACTGGGTGAGTAGCTAATTTTGATTTGAAATTCTGGCCAAATTTACCGTATTTAGGGTCAATTCTTGGGTGGGATATGTAGAGGGCAACGAGGGCTTCAAGGTGGTGTGATGGTCCCGTGGCCAAGGTGGCCGAAAAGCTTCATTTTGGTCCTCCATATGCGGCAGCCTGGGAGGTTTTTAGGGTCGAGAGGAGAATTTTATTTTACCCCTATGTCTGCTTTTATAAAATGTGTAAACTTAATTATAATTGTAATTGAAGTTTTAGGAATACACATAATTAAATCTTAAACTAATTGGATGTGAACTTTAATTAAAATTCCTATTTAGATTTTAATTAAGACTCATAATTAAATGTGGAATTATTATTGTACAAGGATTTGAATTATTCTATCTCTATAAATGAAGATTAGATGGAACCTAGACGTCCTAAAGAAAAGAACAGTCATAATACATAATTCCATAGTGTTCAAATTGGAGATAGAAAGTGAGAAAAAAATTTATTTTTCTTATTATTCAGTCCAAGATTAGATATTTGATTTAATTAAAAGAAGGTGCCCACTCGTCGGTGTAATCTTGACTTTGGAGAATACCATAAAAAAACTCAAAGGTTTGGAGCATCAAGCTCTTGGAATTAAAAAACTGGAAGCTATTGATCCAAAATGCTGGAAGTTCGAGATTCCAAATTAATTTAGGAATCAATCATCGAATTTAGGTAAAAATTTGAATCCTTTATTCTTGATATAACATACACGTGAGTATCGAGACGATCTTGTTTCTTGAATTAAATAATTTTTTAATTTTTGGGTTATTCTGCTTCTGCATTCCGACAACTGGTATCAGACCAATCTAGATTGTTCACATGCTTATTATTTCTGAATCTTGATTGCATGTTCTAGTCAAGCGATGTCTATAAATATTTTATGTGATGATTGAATGATTGATTTATTTATTTTAAACTGTGATCTAATTGTTTATGGCTAGTTTTTTATTGTAATTTCTTATATCGAAGTTATAACAAGATAAGTGGATTACGAACAACTGATAATTGAAGATTCAAATATGTTGTGAATATTAGGGCATATCAATTTTATCTATTCAAATATGTTGTGAATATTAGGGCATATCAAGATTCATAATCTAATGCAGTGTTCGATCAAATTCTTCTATTGTATTCAAGTTACCCTTTTCAAGTTCTCATTGAGTTTATTTAACTAATTCAATTTCATATCTCTATGTGAATAAACCTTAATTAAACGAAGTACTAGTTCTAAGAATTCATATTATGACCGCAATAATTAGTATAGGTATCTCTACAAGTTATACTAATTTACCGAATTTTACTATATGGTCTAAATCACAAACTCACCTCTCGATTCTTAAAAGATTCACATAATGATCAAATTAGTGATCAATCAATTCAATGCATTAAACTCATAGTAAAACCAACATATAAATAAATAAATCACAAAAATCTTGAGTAGAAGAATAAAGGATCACAAGTCAACTACATTGTTTTCCCTAATATGAAAATTAGTTACTCATACTACAAAAGTGGAATGATATCATTAAAAATTGACTAAATGTGATATTTATATTTCTACTGCCTTCTTTCCTGCCTGTGTGTATGCGTGTATATATAACTCCTTTTTTTTCTTTTTTCTTTTCTTTCTTTCTTCCCTTCTTTTTCTCTCTCTTCCCTTTTTTTTTCATTTCTTTCTCTATCTAGCAGCCTCTTTCTTCTCTCTACGTTTTTTCCTTCCTCTTTCCTCCAACAACCGTTATCTTTGACTTTTCTTCTGTGCCTTCTTTTTCTTTTTTCCTATGCGTCTCTCATCTTCATATTTCTATGTAGGTGTGTGTGTGTGTGTGTGTGTGTGTCTATATATATATATATATATATATATATATATATAACCACATTGAGGTCCAATTAAAATTTTCAATACAAATCCATTGAGGCCCATTTAACTCCAACCCATTTAATGTATTATTTCTCTCCAAGGTTTCACTTTTGAATTTTGCCATTTTTCACCACTTTTGCATTCTTTTCTCCAATTCTTCATTAGACATAAAATTTTACCTACAAAATATAATATAACATAAATTAGGTAGAATTTTATCTAAAAAATAATAAAATATCATGGTTTAGAGTTAAAATTTTACCTGCATAACGTAATATAATATAATATAAATTAGATAGAATTTTATCCAAAACAATAAAATATCATAATTTAGGGCCACGAATAAGTGTAGAAACTACACTTATCACACCCCCAAACTTGAATATTTGTTTGTCCTCAAACAAAATTAAAACCTAACAAATGCACAAACACGCAATGCTAATTACCTAATTGGTGGTCAGTCAATCAAACAAAGCAACAAGATTTAGCTAGCTAACCTGGCTTTTTATCTCGGGACTGAAATCATAATATCAAATCTATGCACAACTTCAAAATCATAATACAGAAATTAAAATCAACTTTTCCAATATAAAATCGACGTGTGTGTGTGAAGAATTAAGCATAGTATTATGAGTTCATAAATTGTTTCAATTCCCAACCCTCAATAGTCAAATATGTTCTTCCATAACTCGTAAGATTCACACACCTCCCAAACTTATTATTTTCGCTCTTTTCCAGTGTGTAAACTAAGTTCGAATTTTTTTACTATCATCACCTCTCTAATTTAGGTAAATCTCACCAATTGCAGTTCAATATGACAATAAACAAGGATTTTCAATTAAATTTGATTGCTTCAATCTCTAAGACTTAACTAGGCTAACATTCTCTTATTAAAAGTCAAATTTTCTTAAACAATTGTTTGGGACTTAACCAATGCATTTGTTGCATCTTCCGTTTCATGCATTTGCTTCTTTTGAATTTTTTTTCTATGAATATTTTTTTCTTTATTTGAAGTATTCTATCCCTTAAACTTTCTAAATGACCAATGTAACAAGCTTTCGACTGATGACTCCCAAGTCAGATGACCATATGAAACCAGATTTTAAAGACCCTTGCAGGCTAAATTGCTCGAGTCATAAAGGGTACGAAGAGAAATTTTCAAATAAAATATTTTTTAATTCCTTGATTAGTGCAATGCCCCTCATTTAACACCAATTCAAGTAAAACGACCTCTAATTTGAGATTTTCACCCAATTGCATCCTATTGACCTTAGATAATCCACACAAAATTTTTAATTTCACATATGGAATTCCTATTTATCTCAATATCTTCCTACAATAGTGAAATCCCCCCAAACTATTCTAATTTTGTCCAAGAATGTAAAATTTAGTGGTTATGCGTTTAACATCTATGATCCACTATTTCAACCTATCTAATTATGAAATAAACTCATTCCTACATAATGCTTAACTTAATTCATGTACTCAATATATATCAAATTTCACATGAAAAAATAAAAATTAATCTAAACATGCCACTTATTCACCATTCATAAATTAATTCATAATTCAATCTATTCATCATTGTCAACCAGGCCAACTAACTTACACAAGTACATAAAGAGAAATTTTATTTTATTTGTTTTTTTTTTCTTTTTTTTTTGCCTTAAAGCAATTAATGTACACAAAAACATATAAAAAAGTGCAAACTCATGTTTTCCACCCCCAAACTTAAACTGGACATTGTCTTTAATCTTGAATCCGCATATAAAGGGGTGGGGAAGAAAGTGAAGCAAAGACTCCCTTGATATAGCTTGTAATTCAATGGCTAGCTTTTCTATCACTCCCGTGGCTCATTAGTAAATATTAGTTTAAATGTTCCACGACATCATGTTCCTGAAAAATCAAATAAAGTATTAAGATCAAATAATTGGAACAAGTGTTACGCTCTAACATCTAATAAACCAACTAACATATTAAACCTAAGGGGAAACGGGGTATGGATGACGAGTCACAAATAAACTTAAAATAAACTAAATTATCCTAAAACTAAAAAATAGAATAAATAAAAAGGAAGAAAGTTTGGTTTGCCTCCCAAGAAGCATTTCTTTAACGTCATTAGCTTGACTCTGTGCCTCGATTATCCATGGTGGTTTGAACTAAGTTATGCTATCATTGCATTTTGTGCAATTTTCATTTATGC
>CAIGRM010031537.1:0-10720 GCA_903798335.1 Fraxinus albicans | reverse complement strand
GACTAGAGCTAGAAGAAGACTCAAATGGACCATCATTCGAGGAGCTTGACTCTACCATAGGTGGTTGAATTTCAGGAACTGCAGTAGGGGTGTTTTGCTGCACAATTGGAAAAAGAACATAATGTTGTTGTGGCTTGGCTTCCTCCCAATTCCATATAGCATTTTCATCAACTTCAACATCTCTAGACACTGAAATTTGTGTACACTCTATAGCACTTTGATTGAGAACTATAGCCCATAAAGATTCATTTATAAGGGAAATTTTCATAACTAAGTGGTTAAGTTTCACCAATTTCAAATTTAAGAGATAAGGTTAAAAATTTCAATTTTCAGATTTTTTAATGTTTAAAATTTCAAATCTCGGATTTTTTTAATTTTTATTTATAAATTAATTAATTAAAAAATTTACGGTCACAATTCAAAAAAAATTTATTTGTTCATCGGTCACAAATAAAAAATTGAGACGTCACAAATTATTTTACAGTCACAATTCAAAAAATTTATATGTCACAATTTATTAATCGGTCACAAATCCGAAATTTTATAGGTCACAAATTATTTTACGATCACAATTCAAAAATTTTATAAATCACAATTTGTTCATCGAACTTATTTTTCAGTCACAAATCACAAATATTATAAATCAAAACTTAGTAGATAATCACAAATTGTCAAATTATCGATCACAAATTAACAATTTTTTAGGTCACACATTATTTCTTAGTCACAATTTATCTTTCTTATTGGTCGAATATTGTTTATCGATCACATATTAACCAATTTAATGGTCACAAACAACCAACTAATCTGTGACCACAACCAACACTTGAAAATACCACCTCACCACTCCCATTAGCACCGCCACCACCAGAACCACCACCTCACGACCACCGTCGCACCACCACCTCACGACAATCGGTCAGCATAACGCTGAGCACCACTATACCGCAACACCACTGCACATAGCACACCGTACCTACAACACATATCAATGCACAACCAACTCACACAATCACCAGACACAGCACTGCACCCGACCAAAACACCGTACATGGCATCACATCCACAACACACATCACCATAACCGTACCTACAACACCACAATAGCAAACCAAAGATATGCAGCTCCAACCCCTCAAATCAATAGCACAATCGACCAATTAGCATTAGCCTCTCTATCTACAAAGTTCCTTACCTGCCGACTCAAAACTATGATCAACAACATCAATTCCCGCAGCTAATTGAAACATCCAACATCTTGATCGGCCGATCAAAACATCCAACATCACAATCGACCAATCGAACAAGCCCCTACCACCTATCCACGCACAGATAACAGCAGCATCGAGCGACTAGAGACGATAGAAGCGGCCTTCTATCATCACCGGTAATGTGCACGACAGCGGGCGTGGAGACGGCAAAAAGATGAGTTTGTGGCAGAGAAACCTCCCTCACAGCTGTCATAGCATCCACCACGGCCTCTACCTCCATAACCCCCCTCATGACGCCAACTACGGAAGCATCACACAAGCATCACCGTCAAGCAGAGTTGCTCCCTCCGTCTCGTGGAGTCTGGGTTGCCGGCGAAGAGGGAGGAGAGTGGAGAGTGGAAAAGAGAGAAGGTAGAGAGAGTAACGGTGAGAGGAGAGAGTGACAGAGAGAAGAGAGAAGGGGGAGGAAAATTGAAATGAAATTAATTAGGGTTTGGGATGAAAATTATACAATTAATATTTAATATTTAAAATAAAATATCTGATTTTTGAAAAGTGAAACTTTTAATCTGATTTTTGATTTTGATGAAAATTATATAATTAATAATTAATATATAAAAATAAAATATCTGATTTTTGAAAAGTGAAACTTTTAATCTGATTTTTGAAATTGAATATTTAAAATTCTAGTTTTATGTAATTTCCACTTTTTACTTGCCTTTGATTGTGCTTAAAAACTTAATTTTTCCAATTTTTTTAGTTAATGAGAAATATTGATTTGTGAAGTTATGTTGACATTAACGCGTATCTCAAATTCCAAAGTCAAATTCACATGAACGTGAGAGAATAGGTTCGGCACATAGCTCAGAAAAATGTTAAAATTAAGAAGCGATAGCATTCAAGATCGAGTGAGAAGTGTAGCAAGTTTTGTTTTTTAAATCATCTCTTCGATTCGAAAAAAAAAAAATGGTAAACAATTAAGTTGTGAATTTATGGGAATGACGCTATGGTTTATACATAAATACTTTTTTCGAGTGGTCAAATCATCTCTTCAATTCGAGATTACTTTATTTTCTTAAAATACTTAAAAATCTTGATACATAGAGTCAATATTGACATTGTAGAGTGTCTCAAAGTCGTCTAAATAAGTAAATAAATATTTCCTATGAACGCGAAAGAGCACATTTTTTTGTAGTGAACAAAATTTGTTACTAGTGTACAAGAACTATCTAGAACAGAGTTCAACTAAGACGATGGGCACTTCATGTTTTTGTCCAATTGTATCAAAATATAAGATTTTAACAGAAGTGGCAACGAACTCCAAATCAAGGCTGCATATCTTATCACCATAGCCGTATTTATTCAATTCCCAAAAATCTCATTACGTCCAATTATTTATTTCTTAATTTAAATCCTATAAATATCTTGAGCATTTTACAAATATTTTATTTTCTTATTGTTTGGCGAAATTCACCAAACCTCAAAACTTTATAATAATAGTGGTAATTCGTACCATGAGTGTGTTCCTGTTTAACGTTGTTTATCGAACTATAATTGTTTTCATGTTTAACGAGTTCACGGAATTTTCTCAAACTGAGCCTCCATTTGACAACCAGTCTATAAATGTTTTATAAATTGAGTCAAAGTCAAATATCAATTTAAATTATACATTCATAACTACTACTCATTTATTATTTTCATGGGATTCACTAATATTCCTTTTTATAAATAATTTATAAATTTGTAAAATTGACGTTAAATTTAATTTTTCTTGTACTTGGAGATTCGAGTTTTCTCCATCATAGAACAACTTTTCGTGCGACTTTGATGTCCACCACCCAGATCTCAAGCTGTTTGTCCGAAATAACAA
Organism: Fraxinus albicans; assembly: GCA_903798335.1. Classification (NCBI taxonomy): domain Eukaryota; kingdom Viridiplantae; phylum Streptophyta; class Magnoliopsida; order Lamiales; family Oleaceae; genus Fraxinus; species Fraxinus albicans. The sequence goes on along the minus strand of CAIGRM010031537.1, from coordinate 7,639 downwards.
TTGTAGAAAAATTGGACGGAATAGTTCAAATTGTATTCTAGTTTTACTAACATTTAACGTGCACAGCAACAACTTACAAAAATATAGAAACAAGAAATGCAAGAAATGAACACAGTTGAGGAAAGAGTTAGACTCTCGATTTAAGACGAAATTGCCTGCGATGTAACTTCCCGAGATAGTAGCACTACAAATCTCAAGATGAACAAATCAAACAGTATTTTGTACTCTCTTTTAATGGAACTGGACATTTTATGAATGCTTCATTAACGATATATGCAGAAAGTACATGCTGTACAATCATATGGAGTCTATATATAATAAACGAAAAGTTGTATAGGAAAAGCATGTGTTATTGGGAAGAACATGCTACAAGAAGAGTCACGTTTAACTAAAAAGACTATCACTCTCTCATTTGAACATATTCTAGAAGAAAAGATATCACGGAACATGCTCCTATGAGAGTCACATTTAACTAAAAAGACTATCACTCTCTCTTTTGCACATATTCTAGAAGAAAAGATATGACGAACACGTGTTACGATCTATTTAGAATATTCTATCATACTCTAATTACTTTTTCAAGAATTTCTATGTTTTAAATGGCTCATTTTTTAACTTAATTTCCCATTCACTCAAAATTGGTGTTTTGCAACTAAATATACTGCAATGATCTACTCGCGAAATAAAAACGTTCAGCCTTCGAACACCCATAATCGGTAAAATGGTTTTTTCATTGAGACAAGGCAAACACATATAAGCTTTTTTAGGACAAATACATGGCAAAAATTGAATCAAATGTAGGTGAATCCTGGAAAATCGAAAAGGAACAAAAATTCTTGGTCCGATCCTGCGAATTTTGACAATTAATTTTTTCTAAAGTAGTTTCATTATCTCTCAAGGCATTACACATCAATTAGTCACTCATTACATTATTATTTTCTATGTCTACAAAGCACGAACATACTTTAGACCTATTACCAACCAAATAAAGCTCGGAATATGTCAATTATATTTCCATCTAGAAAAGCCTTAAGAAATCGTTGTTTCTTGGGTGTGTAGGGTGGGTACCTTGCAGCTACCTCCCCAACAAAACTGCGTCGTAAAACAGGCTTCTTATGGCTGAAAGCATCAAAAGAGTATTTCCCATGGTATGATCCCATTCCGCTTTCCCCTACTCCTCCAAATGGTAAAGTAAGAGTCGCACTCTGCACCATCATGGCCGTCTATTAGTCATTTTTCCTTTTGAATAATCAATCATCATTAAAAACATCAAAAGTACTGCAAAATCGCTACGTGCAATATTTGGCTTGTGTTCAAGCGTACAAAAAGCTTTTGTAAGGATTGTAACTCGAGGAAGAACACTTACGTGCAGAGTCGTTTCATTAATGGACAAACCCCCTGCTGATACACTTTCTATGAACTCCTCCTGTAGCGTTTTGTCATTTGTAAATAAATAAGCAGCAAGCGGCTTTTCTCTAGCATTGATCACATTGAAACTATCTTCAATTTTGTCGACCTTCACAGAAGAAAAGATAACATCATTACAACTAACGATGTTCTGCCAAATTTGTTACCAGGTGGACCCAAAATGTTACCGTGATGATGGGAAATAAAGGACCAAATATCTCCTCGTTCATGATCAGAGAATCTTCGGGAACATCCAAAAGAATAGTTGGAGCAATCTTTCTGCCAGGATAGAACAACAAACGTTAAAATCAACATTGATTAACGCTGAAGAACGTAAAGAGTGTAAAATTGTGCTTCGGAACTCACAGAGTGGTTTTATCTCGTTGACCTCCATGAACTATCTTACCAGAAACTTTCTCGTCGTCCATTAACTTTGTCAAGCGATTGAAGTGGCTGGAATTTACAATGCGTGATAGGTCTGGTGATTTCAGTGGTTCCTTCCCATAGAACTTCTCCAGTTCCCATACCAGAGCATCGACCTGATGAAAAGTAATATCAGAAGTTAACGATACAGAGAAATTTAACATGTGGAGGTGGCGCCGAATTGAGGATAAATTAACGAACAACGGCTTAGGTGGTTGGGCATATAAATCTTCAATCAAAAGGGGAAAACTTACCAACTTTGGAGCAAACTCTTTTGTAGTTAATATGTAATCAGGGGAAACACAGGTTTGCCCGCTGTTACAGCCCCACTTGCCTGAAATTAGCCGTCGTGCAGCAACCTTGAAGAAACAGAATATCGATAGTAAAACAAACAGCACATGCTGGTTGTAGCTCCATAAAAATTTGGAAGTGGAAATATACAGATAATAGAAGAAATCATTACTTCTAAATTTATTTTTGTATCGACGATCACTGGACATTTTCCACCAAGCTCCAAAATCACGGGCGTAAGATGCTTTGCAGCAGCAGCAGCTACAATGCGTCCCACCTTTCCACTCCCTAATGCAAACTATAAAAAAACTATTTGCTAAGTTGTAAAAAGTACGCGAATGATTGGATTCGTTAATACCTGTATAAATTATTTTGTCCCATTTTTGCTCAAGCAATGCAGTCGTTTCAGACACAGCACCCTCTACAACTTTCAAGGCCGAAGAATCCATATATTCCCCAATAAGCTTTGAAAGCAGTGAGGATGCGGCAGGGGCCATTTCCGAGGGCTTCAACACTACAGTATTACCAGCTGCAATAGCTCCAATGATAGCTTCGAAAGATAACACTAGAGGAAAAAGGGATCAGAAGAACATAGTAAGGTGGATTGATTAATACTCGACTATATTTAGAAATTAAAAAAAAAAAAAAGCTAAAATATTGTCTACAACTTATCAGACATGCCCTCAAGAAAAAAATCACAAAAAAACATAATCAACATACAGAAAGGATAGTTCCAAGTTGATATGACCAATATGACACCCAAGGGTTCCGAAACTAATTCAGCTGACGAGGGAAATGTGATCAATGAGGTTTTTGCCTGCAATCAAACACAACAGTTAGCATCAAGTTTGCCCTTATTCGACTAATAATCAAGAGAACAATTTTGAAATTTCTATAAAATTACTTTTTCTGGTGTCATCCATTGACGTAATTCCTTCAATGCCAACTTGGCTGATTTTTTCACGCCACAAATCTACATCATGAATAACATTAATCAGATACAGAGAATGAAAAGCCGAAAAGAAATAACAACTTCAATTTCCAGGGAAAAGGGATCCAACATAAGTACAACTTTGCACCAAAAACTTCCATCAAATGTTTAGTAGACAATATAGGATACGACTCGATGAAAGAATAAACAAAACTTTAGCTAAACTTTTGAACATTCACCTGATATCAAGTTACAATTTGATAGAATAATATTACACGTCAGTTAACCAAAGATTCAATGTTATATAATTAGAGTTCAAAAGGCTCAAACTAGCAGTTTGATTCTGTTTAAATTTAGAAAGTGTATACGCACTCATAGTTATAAGTAAAAATGAGAATGGAATGATGTGACCTCGTAGAGAAGGGCTTCATATTCCGGCTTATTGAGGTCGGAACGAAGAGCTTCAATTATATCCTTTTCATGTTCATTGGTTAGTTTCAAAATTGCCTTAAACTGAGATACCCGCCATTCGTAGCTCTTGGTCTTGCCACTCGCAAAGGTTGCTCTCAGCTCCGCCACTGCCACTGCCGCGTCCACCACCATACTATCAACGCCCCACTTTCAAGTGTGTGTGTGTGTGTGTTAATATTGTTGTTGGTGCTGGAAGAGAGCCAACTACTTTTTACATATACGTTTATGCACCTGTTTTCATACTATATATGTACATAGCGATTGAAATTGGAGATAGATAATAATTCCTTGAAAAACTCAATAAGCTAATCTCAAAGTCATAGAGAACTCTGGAAACAAGTTTGTATTTTTATATTTTTCATTATTATTACAAATGAATAATTTTTTATTTTTTTTATTGGCTTAAGTTGATAATTTTGTGAGGCTGGCAAGGAGAGAATCCAAAAGCGACAGACCCTACATAAACTGTACGTAGACAGTGTGTCGAGATTAATCAGAGGTGCTCGTCTAACTCGTGGTCCTCTTTGTCTTTTGTCCTATTATTACTGGTCACATTATTTGGTTAAGCCATTCTGACGGACTGTTGCAGAAAAATCAAGAGACGCAACTTTAATAAAATATTGTTCACAATGCATGCACATTTAACGCGCGTAAATTTATTTAAATACAACTTTGATCACAATCCACACATGTATGCGAATACATCAAAATGTATGTTATGTCGTCTAGTTCAGGGTGGACCACCCTCGACTGCAAAGTGTAGACAAAACCAACAAGCATCAAGAGGCTCCAACAGCCATATATCCTTCTCCTTCAATTATCAAATTTCTCATCCATATTATGGAAATAGAATCGAGCCAAAATATGTTTGGACTGTTGATGGTAGTGATTCAGGTACTGTAAGTCCAAAAGCTGCTGGTAACTCGAGCGTGAATATGAGTAGAATTAAGAACTTACTCGCAAGTTGCATATATCCAATCCGATTAAAGCATTGAAGTCAACCACTGCAAGACATAAGAATTCGTATTTACAGAAGAATGACTTGAGAAATGAGGCCACAAAGAAATTGATATGCAAGTACACTTTTGTAAGTGTTATGCTCAAAGTCCAATCGTTTTGGACGCCGACACTTTTAATATATAATAGATGCATTTTATTTATGGTAGATATATTATTTAATTAAACAAATATTTTGATAACTTAAATAATGGAGTGAATATTCTAATAAATTAAATAATAGAGTATGTAGATTCAAATCTTAATAATTTGTTAAACACAACAAATTGCGATTGTGATATACAAATTACATATGTCTGAATCTTAAGTTATCTGTGGTCATAAGTAATAACAAGATATGAATATCGTTATTATGAATGGACCATCATGTGTAGCATTTCTAACTTGTGAAGTGAGTAGCCGATCTCACAAGTTAAAATGAGGTGCCATTTAAATGAATACGTGAAGCATTGGAGACCCACTGGAAAGAGATTTTACATTGATACTTATCTGAGTATCAGTGGTTAATTTCTAACGTTTAGTAGAGAAATTGGTTATTTGACTTGATGTCATCACTCTTTGGTAGTATTAAATGTTGCTCTGCCAAGAGTCGTTAATACGGCATGTCAAGAATCATACGAAGGTTGTGAATGATCAATAGAAGATTTGTCACTCTTAAATAGTAAAAGATTATGATCTACATTTTCATTTAATTAAGCTGATAACGAAATTATTGGTCAAGATGTGTTTATAAATTAAAAAGAGATTTCGACGAATATTGGTTTAAGAGTGAGATGAAAGATATGATCAATAATCAAGGTGACGCATATCTATATCTCGTAATTGATCGGATCATATTGATGAGACAATAAAAGAACAAGTTTGATTTTGTTATACCACGTGACATTTTTCATCACATGTATCACCAACACATTATTAGATGTAAATCTGGGACGATGACTTTGAATTACTTAATTTAGGTGGATTAATTATAAATTAAAATTGTTAGGCATTGTGAATGGCACCTAATGGGTCACACACACAAAAAAAGAAAATCAGAAAAAACGATGTCACTAATTAATTAATTAATAAGTATTGGACATTTATATAATTAATTAATTTATTTGCATGTTAATGAGCTTAAGTTAATCAATTGGATTAATTAATTTATTGATCAAGTTTATTAATTAAACACTGGACTAGATTGAGTTTAAGTGACGGGCCAAGCTTACTAGAACTTCTATTAATAAGTTATTAGAGTTGAAAAACACATAACACAATTATTATCTTACTAGCACAAGTAAAAAATAATTAATAATTCACTCATTCTTGTTCTCAGTGGATTTCTATTGGAGGTAGAACAATTAGAAAACTATGGATTGCAGATCAAAATTGTTCTTCGCAGAATGAACTAAATGTATAATTCTTATCACAGTTTCTTTCTAAACACAAAATAAATCTTTTGTGAAAATTGAAATATTATTTAAATTTCGATGGGTAGGTTAAGTAACTTCCTAACAACCTTAACTATAACTCACATACAGTAGCCTATTAGGCTATCACACAACAGAACTCGAACTACTCTTGCCTAAAAACTTAAGGAACACAACATAGAAACAACAATAATAACAATAACAAGCAACCGTGTTCATCTTAGCTATTTATCTGAAATTGAAACCCTTTTTCAAAGTCCGATATTTTCCTACAATGCTCTATACCAATGTTGAAAATGGTTCAATTTGTTTGCTATAATATGATTCTTTAGTTCTTTTCTTTTTTGTATTGGGAAGCAAGTTGATTTCCTATGGAAAGAAAGCGAGTCAACGGGTGAGGTTGAGACTCAAAGGGTTTCAGGAGGTTTGCACAATTCTCTTGGTTGGATATATTTCATGTAGAGGAAGAAAGAGGCCTCATTTGGAAAATGGGTTTGGACTTCACCATCAAATGGTTGGTGGTGATAGGAGATTCAATCATTTTCAGGTTAGTAGGGGCCTACGATATTGCATTTAACAACAACTCATACAAATCTCTGTTGTATATTGCATTCTGATGCTCTATGCCCTCGTACTATCTGTTAAACCAAGCAATCACAATCCTCAATCTCCTCCATGCAACACTGGTCTTTCCATAACAGCACCTGATCCACAATTATCTCCAACGTGATTCTACATCTACTCAGCATCCCATTGATTTCTCATCAATTCTATCAATCATAACAATTGTACATTCTATAACTACATTGGATTCCATAAACTGTATGTTCAACTTTGTTATTTAAAGCAAATGAAATACATAGAAGAGGTAAGCTGGCTCTTCCATTCAAATCACCCATCACAATTATTCTTACATGGTATTAGAGTAATAAAGCTCACACCTGATCTGATCCTGCAAAAACAGCTTCCGCAATCCGCACTATTATTCCTAATTTCCAATGGCCCCTTCAAAAATAAATACACCACAATTTCCCAAACTTGATGGACCCAACTATCTCACCTGGAGAATCCAATTTCTGGCTTTCTTAAAGAGCCATGGAAAGCTTGGCATGGCGGACGGTTCCATCCCCTCTCCCCCCAAGACTCTACCTAATAACGTCGCTAACCCAGCTTATGACAAATGGTCCAACTCAGACATCGTAGTTCTCTGTTGGCTCTATGCTGCACTCTCCGAAAAATTGGTATCCACCGTTCTCAATTTTGAGACTGCGAAGCAGGTTTGGGATTCTCTGCAAACTTGATTCTCTTCTACGTCCCACTCCCGAGTTGCCCACCTGAAGTGACAAATTCAGACAATTTCCCAAGGCAACCACACCTGTCTAGCGTATATTGAAGAAGCAAGGTTGTTGTCAGATCAACTGTCAGCTGACTTAAACCTGTCGACGAGCAGGACATCATCACATACCTCTTGAGTGGCCTGAAACCCATATTTGCTCTGTTCATCACCACTTTCAACTTCACCACCGATGAAAAGGATTTTAGCCTGGAAGATTTCCAAGCAGAGCTTCTTAGCTTTGAGACACTTATGGAGCTACATCAACCCACAGCTTCAACCGAAACCTTCGCCTTCGCTGCTAACCGAAGCAAGGCTCCCTTTTTTGTTAGAGGAAATTACATGGAACCCTAC
>CAIGRM010031501.1:0-17440 GCA_903798335.1 Fraxinus albicans | reverse complement strand
AAAATTTTTCCGTATTTATAGACAAAAAAATGCATTCGTTTTAATTATAATTAATTTACAAATTTAAATTTTTGAAAAGACAATTCAAATAATAATAAAAAAAAATTGTTGTTGCGTGCACGCCATCTGCGTGCACGCAACTAATTTTGTACACAAAACTACAAAAATTGTAATTGGTGGGCAGCTATGCAGACAGCTTTTATTTTGAATTCAAAAAATATATATTTTTTAACTAATAAATATTGGACATGGGCCATTTCGGCCCGGCCAGGGCTCGGGCTGTTGCCCCAAAATGGGGCTCGATTTGACCGAGCCCGAGCCGAGCCTGAGCCCCCAAGCTTCTTTGCCTGACCAAATTTCACAAGTAAGCAACACGAAGTACATAACAATTGCCCTCAACAAGTTTAATGAACAACAAAAGAATATATTTCAGGAAAGCTGTATAGGCCATGTTACGAAGTTGCCGGATCTCAAACTATCTGCCCAATTAATTTATGAAATGGTAAATAGATCTGTTATTTGTCCAAAATGCTTCAAGGCTTGGTTCAACGTGAATCAAAGGCTTGCAAGATTCGGTCTGCTAGAGTTCGCATTGATTACTGGCTTGAAGTGCGGTGACTTACCTAAAGGGTTGGCTTTCGATAAAATCATCGGGAAAAAAGTAGTTACTTTACAATGTTGGCGTAGCATGATATTGTTTTTTGGAAAAAGCATTGACGTTTATCGTTTTGTTTACCATCGGTAGGCATATATTTTGGTTGATAGCATAGTGCTTAGTGTTGATATATAAATGACATGGACAAAATTGGGCATTTTGTCAATTAGTTGAATGCGTGATGTTCAGGTCTCACATTATTTGTACATGTACGAACTATCGTTCCGAACAATTGAAAGGTCAAGTGTCAAGATCGGCAGGTATTTAATGTTTAGAAGACATATCAAATGTCGAGAAAAATTGTATGAAATGTAGAAAAATTTCCTTTTTCGGACAAAATGTCGTTCTAGACAAATGTAATGTGACGTGTCGAGGTGATCCGAATACAAATGAAAATAACAACTTTTTAAGTGTCGAGAAATGCATGAAATGTCGAGAAAAAGAAATTGGAAAACACGTATAGGTCAACCATACAACAATTAACTAGGCTTTAATATGAAATTACTAGCATTAACAACTTTCTTGAATCCATTGTGTCTTCAACAATAAAAAAAAACTCCTCATACCACAAGTACACAATCTACACCCAATGATGTGAATGAATTGTCAATTGGTGTGATTAATGTTTGATGAATTTAACAACACGTACTCATTCACTATAAAAAATTGGCCTTTACTTAAATAAGAAATGACAAGCATTAATTAGTTCTTCCTTGCATTGATTATGTCTTCCTCTACCTATACCCACTAATATGAAAGAAATGTCAATCAAATGTAAATGGAAATAGATGGAAGTTTGTGTGATTAATATTTCATGCATTGAACAAGACATACTCATCCACTATAAAACATTTGTCTCAGCTTGAATATGACATTACTAGCATTAACAATTTTGTACATTGATTATGTCTTCATTCACCGAATCTGTTAACTTCTTCCCGCCCAGATCGTCCGCGGACAACCCCATTGTCATCAACTTGGAAGATGATGAAGATGTCAATATTTTTGTTCCATATGTTCCTCAACCGAGAAATCGTCTTCATAGGGTAAGCCTTCATCCTATTCCAGTTCCTGATCTAAACGAAGAAATTGAGTCGGTCGAAGTTGGAGTGGGTGATCATATCATCGATCGTGAGATCGTCCAGTAGAAGTCCCACCGAAGCATACCACGTATTGTTTGATGATAATGTCGGAGCGGTTTCCGCAAGAAATGAAGATGTGATCATAATAAGCTCAGACGACGAGGATGACAGTGAGATGTCCTCTTTGTCCCTTGTAGAGGATATATAGAAGATGCAATCATCGTATGTAAAATGTAGAAGTATATCTAGTGACATAAAAATACATATGGGTAGTGGGTAGTTTTTGTGAGGCGATCAGCATTTTGTATATGTATTGACCTACAACATGCAAACAGTTATGGCATGCTTTTGTTGTGATTATCATTTTGTATGAAAACGAGTCATTCATGGCTTCTTTCGTATGAAAACGAGTCATTCATGGCTTTTTTCGTATTCGTTACCAAATTCAATATACAATCATGATGAAAATTCTAACCATGAGTAATAAAAGGAAACCCATCCGATTAATACAATAAGAAAATAAAAATTGGAAACAAATAAGATAGAAAGCATATAATGCATCAAAAAAAATTCAGAACACCGATAATCCATGTTAGCAATCTCTTCATATTTAATATCACGTCGAATAACAATTGATGTTGTTTGGTCCCATAATCACTTCCACGTGTCGTCCATGTTTGCAAATGTACCACCATACGAGACAATGAATCTCATAATATCTCTCCTATCTACATACCTGAACGAAAATAATATCAGCTAATAACGAATACAGAAAACGAAGATGCTAGCCGCATGCAATACGTGAAACACTGTACACAAGATGTTCCCTAAGTTTGTTTAGTGCTTAATGTTATTCTTGACATTTGAGAATTCGAGAATTACATTTAAACTATCATTCTCGATGTTTATAAGATGTCTAGAATGACATAATGGAATTCGCTTCAACATATGCATTTATCATTTTCTTCAACTTCAACCACCATTTTAAAAAAGAATTAATTACACCATTAATGACATTCTCAATTCAGAAGTACCTAAAATTATTGTCTACCTAAGTTATTAAAGAATATTGTTACAACAAATATCTACTACGTGTTTGGATAATCCGATTCAATGAAAGCAAATATCTAACAACAACTACTAAACCCTAAATCATCAATATAAATAAGATTTCAAAGAAATGTACCTTCTACGAAGAAAAAAATAAGGGCCGAATCAACTTCAAATTTGGATGAGATGAAATTTGTCGACCATGAAATCTAATTAAGCCTTAAAAGTTGGAATCATGTACTTCTTTGTTTTTTCAATTTTCTTACAATAACTGGTTAATATCTAATTAAAAATATAAGCAAATGAACTTACATTGGTAATAGCTACAAGTATGGTAGTTTCTCATGAAAGTCACTTACTCTTCTCGAAATATGTGTCAAGTTGAAAAAAAAAATGGAAGAATGATTTCATTAAGGGTAAAATAGACAATTTGGTTCCAAATTTGACCATTTTTGCAAGAATTATAAGAAATAAAATAAGTCAAATTGAAAAAAAAAATTTAAGATTGAGTAATCATTTCACTAAAGGTAAAATAGACAATTTTGTATCAAATTTGGCCATTTATGCAAGAATTATAAAAAAATGACATTTTTCAATTGACACCCATAAAATTGGACATTTTTGAAAATATCCCTTGAAATAAAAATGATTTGTCGTGATTTCAAGAAATATATCACCCATTCAGAAATAATCATTGGAAAACATATTGGAAAATAAGTTTTAATTCCGTGCATCACATTAACTCTAACAAATGATGAAGAATTTCTATTCAAATCTAAGAGAAAACAATTTTCAATACATCTATGATTGCAATTACCATTAAACAAGGCTCAAGAACTATCAGTGCCTACTATTGAAATATACATTCCTGAACGCAATTATTTCTCGTAGTTTTTTGCAGAGTTTCAATGCAAACAACAAAAGTCTTGATGAAAGGTTAAAAACAGAAAATAAAAAGAATACGTTGACAAAAAAATAGTGTATAAATACATGTTATTTTAATGAAAATATTACATTTTAATTTATTCAACGTTCCACATTACATACATAATTTTATAAAAAAATGTTACTTACATGTATTCTTTTTAACAATTTTAATTTTTCTTTTAATAATAACAATTTTATCAACTATCAAAAATAGTACTAGTACTTCAAAAACGTTACGCATATCATTTATCTGACATGTAAGACTTACAAAGCACATCCTTATTACTAGTATATTGAGAACATACCAATAAGCAATGTTATCAAAATCAGATTGACCGGACCAACTCGATCGAAAAATCGAGAACTGGAGTAATAACTAGTCCAGTTGATACCTAAAACTTGCGAGAATAGAAAACAGCTCAAAAATCTTAAATCCGAGAGGTTCAATCGAAAACCAATAACCCGGATGCGGTTTCACCAAGTATTCCGGTTGGGTTTGTGCCAAAAAAAAAAAAATAAATAAATAAATAAAATTGAAAGTTAAAGAAATGATTATCCAAGAATCTGATTCAACATATAGTACCCACCTTTTCCCAGTTAAGAAGAAGGATATTCTGGTTGGTTTCGTCCATCTTCTCCCATTTATCTTAGATTCACAGATTTACCATAGAGTACCCAAAAAGAAAAATGAAAAATTGATTGTAGAGGAGCCTCCATCTTCTATATGTTCTCTCAATCTCTTGGTAGGAATAGGTTAGGAGTTGTTTAGTAGTAGGGTTCACTGTATGTTATTTGGGCCCATTTAATTTTTATTTTATGTTTAGTTGTATATTGGCCCATTTAGTGTCAATTTCATGAGAAATGGGTATTATAATAATTATTGAAAGTTGAATAATAAATAATAAAATTACTCTTTTACTTGATATAAAATTCTAATAGGATATATATTATTATACAAATTTTTTATTTAATTATATTATTTTCGGTTGGACTCTCTGACCCTTTAACCTCTCTCTTTTTTCTAGGCCAATGTCCGCATCGATTTTCAAAACATTGCTAATAAAGAGTTAACACTTCAGAGGAAACATAAAGTTGAACCTTGAATCATTTATTCCCAAGACTTCATGCTTGTTTGGCTACATTATTTAAAATAAGAATCATGCTACAAGTATATTAACTTTGACATTGTGCCACTTGTTAGAACATGATTGGACAGTTTTTAAACGTCACATACTTTCTCGCCCATTTGTATTTGAATTCACATGGAGTGTCAAACTGCATGTGAACCATGGAAAGTACAACAAATCAAATTCTTAAAATAACTACACATTATCATGCATTTATTGATCACAATTTTCAATTAGCTATTATTATTTATTCTAAATTATAGATAATTTCCTTGTTGAAATATAGTGATTTATTAGTTCTCGAATATGTTCCTATTCAATGTCATTTATTATTAAAAAAATATGAACTACTCTTATTTATTCAATGTTTTTGTATATTAGAAAAATGATAGTAAAATTTATTTTTCCAACTAAATTAATTATGTTTTCTTAATCGATGTGAAAATGGAAGTAAATCTATTTTTATGGGAAGGAAATATAATTCTTTACATGAAATTGGATAGATATTGAAAGAGGTGGAGATTTATTAATGGAGACAAGATAGAGTACTTCAACAACTAGGAATAAATAACTCTTGACATTGTAAAAAAATGGATTAAAAGTTTGAATGGAAATAAGTTAGCTTATTTCAGCAACTTGGAATTAATATTTCTGAGTTGATGAGAACAGTTGACTTTTTTTTCTTTGCTTTATCTCAATAGGCCCCTGTGCAATGTGGAATAAAGTAATATTTCATGGAGGTTTATCTTGGAAGGCTACATGAGGGAGTGCGAGGAAATTTTATCATTTTCTTCTAATAATTTATTTTAAAATCTCAAATTTTATAATCATAAAAATCCGTGTTTATCATGGAATCACATCATTAACATATCATTGTAAATTTTAATATTAAATTTCATAAGATAATACTATATATCGGTTGTGGCAAGTAGAAAGCTCCAGATGGGATCGTGGGATCAGGCTCAACGATATACAAATACTACATTTTTTCTACCAATGTTTATATAATCCAACTATATATTCTAAAAACATTTCTGGACCATTTTGATCAAGAGAAGGATGTATTTTTAGTAGAACTTTGTATTCATCTTTTTTGCAGAAGGACCAAACAATACAATGTTTTATTTGGTTTGCTGTTTGCGGTAAGGGACAAGTCAAGAAGATAATTGTTGTATATATGATTATATCTATCATAATTTGATGAGTAATTAATGAGTAATATACGTGCTTTGTTTGAACAGGAGACTACCTTTTGAACGTATGTCATTCTTTTACATATTTTGTGGTTCGGCACCCTCACCAATATATTGGACACATACCGAAATGGGAAATAATACTTTGAAGGAAACATAAAGCTGAACGTTGAATCATTTATTCCCAAGATTACATGCTTGTTTGGTTGCATTATATAAAATAACTACACATTCTCATGCATTTATTGAACAGTCTTCAAATAACTATAGTTAATTACATAAAATAGCAATTAACACGTGACAGAAAAATAATTCACAATTTCTTTCTGTGTGTCTCTTGAAACAGGTCATCTACTGAGAAGGATTACAGCTTCCCTTGCCATCTTCATGCCTTGAAATAATTGACAAGATAATCCTCATGAATACCATTAGTAAAAAACTTCATTACATAGTCACTTAATAGTACGTCTCTGTATATGGGTGGATTTTCTTCTGATATCAACTCTTTAATGGGGCCATAAGAAATCTTTTCCATGCCTATAGGTCCCGAGAAAAAACATGCTAGAGAAATTCTTGGCCCAAGACGATCAGCAAGCACTCTATGCTTGATGCTTCTGAATATGCCATTTGATACCAGCTATACCAAAAGTTATCAAATAGAAAACTTGAGTAAATTGATATGAGCTAACATCTCAAGCAAAATCACATGATCAGCTACTTCTGAAACTGAAATTTTCCTTTAGTTTTGTATTAGGTAACTGAATTTTTTTTTTTTTTAAATGGGAAATGTAGCCAACTAAGCTGGCAAAAAAAATGGTTAGGAGGCTAAACTGAAACTTCGATATATACCTGGAGAAGATCCCCAATGTTAATTACTAGCCCTCCAGGAATAGGTTGAACATCTACCCATTGGTTTTGGAAGAAAATCTGGAGGCCACTTTGATTTTGTAGAACAATGGTGAGGAATCCAGGATCTGTATGCTTTGTGGTTCCCAGAGTCAGTTCTGGTTCAGGGCATGCTGGATAATAGTGACAGTGAAAGCGGTGTCCTGTACAGCAGTCCATGTTTCTTAGGTGCTCAGAGTCGAGTCCCAGAGCCTCCGACAAAATTCCAAAGAGAATGTTTCCCAATTTTTCTACATGTTTTGAGTACTCTAAAGCTGACTCCCTGTGAATAAAAGGTATAGACGGGCAAATCAATTTCTTTCGTGCATATAGCAAAGTAAACGTATAGTCTGGTAGACAAAATTGGATAAAGCTCAATGGTATAAAAGAAGAAAATATTTTTAACTCGTTCATTGTAGTGTCATGTTGTGTCCACCCACATAACATGGAAAGTGCACTGTTGCTAACTTATATTCATTTTCATCAAGTAGCAGAGAAAAGAAGCAAACTTATAAACAGGCAACGTGCGTATACAAATTTATAGAAATTCAATCCTAATATGAGAACTATGTATACTTGTTGCGGGTGTTTACTGTAATGGTACAAAGAATCTCACACTTCTCCCAAAAATAGCCGCCTCTAAAAATTTTTAATATGGTAAGAATATAAGGAGTAATCCAATAAATGGACACCCCAACATATAATTGAAATAACAGAGTTGATATGTAGTCGAGAAGATAAGTTAACGCTACTATTAGTTTCAACGCAGGCCAACAGGGTGTGTCATGGGGTGTGGTGGGGTGTTAAGGAAAGCAGCCATAAAAATATATACCTGCATGAATCTGGAAACTCCTTGGAATCAATTTGTTCAGGATCTGAAAATGAAATACTCAATGTGTCCCTCCAGTTAGCAGTCCTCGATGTGAACAAATCATAGTTGCTGTTAAATCTCACTCTTCTCGTGTTATCCCGCGTGTAGTATTTCTTTTTCACTTCAATATCCTGCTCATAGAATTTCTGTATTCCATCAAGCATTTCATCAAGCACTTTTAAGGGAATCCCATGATTCACTACCTGAAAAAACCCCCATGTTTCTGATGCAATTCTTACTTCTTCTACAATCTGTTTACGCCGGCCTGCTTTCTCCAGACCACCCATATCAATCACAGGAACTTCAATTTGAGCCCTCTTGTAATTCAACTCTTCCTCCAGTTCTTCATTTGGCCTTACAAAAATCTTGGGAATTTTTTGCAATCCGGCATCAACTAATCCCTTTACACCAGCTTTTGTTTCATCAAAAGCCTTCAATTCTTGCATTCTATCATATTCTTGGGCACCTGAGGCATCCATTGTTTCTGCCATTAGATGCAAATTATGGGTGAATGGCCACTGTTTGATCCTTGCACTATATATCAAGAGAACCGTGCTAGATGGCCGGCCATACGAGAGGGACGTGAAACTTATGTTAATCGTACATTTAGCTTTATTGATATCAAGAAATTTGACTGCTTAAAATATATAATTTTTTATACTGAAACTGGATAGATATTATAAAAGGTGAGGATTTCTTAATGGAAACAAGATAGCATAATTCAACAACTAGGAATTAATAATTCTTGATATTTAAAAAAAAAAAGGATTAAAAAATTTGAATGATTATAAGTTAGCTTATTTCATCAACTTGAGAGTTGTCGAGAACAATTGACTTTTTTTGTTTTTGTTTTCTCTGTCTCAATTGGCACATGTTAAATGCCGAATAAGAAAATACTGTAGGCATGTTTATATTGGAAGGCTACATGACTGGAGGGGAATATAATTCTCTTTCTTTCTTTTTTTTTCTTTCTAATAATTTACTTTTAAATTTAAATTCTATAATCGTAAAAACCTGGAATCACATTTTTAAAACTCCTCGTTTAACATATTATTGTACACATGGGCAGACCCGGGGGGTTCGGGGGACGTGCCCCCCAACTTTTGAGTTTATATATATATATATATATATATATATATATATATATAATCATGTTTTATATTGATTGAAATATAAATTGTAATTCAAATCAAAGTTAAAAATTAATTTTAATAACATATTTTATGAAATCCATAACTATTTAACTTTTATCAAAATTTACTAAAAATTTGATTTTAATCTCCATCAAACGAGCAAAATCATAATAAAGTTTAATTTTTCTCTTTTTCTCTCGCATTTTAACAAAATCTTAACTCTCCATCAAATAAAGGCGAAATAGTGAATTTTTTATACCATTTCAAAGTGTTTACGATCTAATTTTCTACGTCGTTAANGATAATTACATTATAGGTATATCAAATAATCCAAACAGATATAAAAAATAGTTAAAAATGCGTTAAACGTGAGTTTTAAAGAAAAACGTTTAACTCGCATTTTCTTTAAAAAAATTCAATTATTTCATTAGCATTTATTGTTTTTGTAATGCAAATTTCTCAATATAATTTTCATCCTTTTATTAGGAATTTTTATATGGAATATGACATAAAAAATTTTGAAATTTTACATCTGAAAAAGTCATATCACACGTAAATTTTCGGATGCAAAATTACATATGGTATGATTTTTTTGGAAATAAATTTTCGATTGTAAAATTTCTTTCAATTTTTTTGCAAGTTCGATTGTGTCCCCTTAACTTTTAAGTTCTACGTCTGTCCCTGGTTGTACATTTTAATACCGAATTCCTCAAGATACTATTATATTTTGGTTGTGGGAAGAAGAAAGCTGGAGCAATTACTTCACATTATTTAAATGAGACATTATGATAGAGAGAAGATTGTGATTATTATTTTTAAAAATGGGACACTAGATGTTATTGTGAAGAACATGGAGATGATAGAAAATAATATGTAACAACAAAGATTCATCATGAAGAAAGATGCATCGGGAAGGTAAAGGAATTGAATCCAATTGAAAATGAAAATTAGAAACAAGTGACCAAGAAGGCGGAATGCAAGACTTGCCATTTGGACGAGACATATTGCAGGAGGAGGAGATCTTTACTCTTTCCTCATCCCAAGACTGGTCAATTGATGGATAGAGGCTCATCTTGTGTCTAATATTCTAATCCGAAAAGAATCATGGGATAGGACTCAAAGATATACAAATGCCACATTTTTCTACCAACTTTTATACAATTCAACTTCATACATTCTCACTGCATTTTGGGATCACTTAGATTAGGAGAAGGATGTATTTTAATGATAGTGAGAGCGGTGTCCTTTAGAGCAGCTAATGTTTCTTAGGTGCTCCGAGTCGAGGTCAACAAAATTCCAAGTATACTCTTTCCCTATTTTTCCTTTATGCATGTAGCGAAGTAAAATTTGATAGAGAAGATTAGATAGAACTCAATATTATAAAAGAGGAAAATAAATTGAACTTGTTCATTGTAATGTGTACATAACATGACCTAAGTGCACTAGTTATCCTAAGTTATTTTATTCATTTTCATCAAATAGCAGAGAAATCAGAAGCACAATGAAAACTTAGAAACAAGCAAAGGCATATACAAATTTATAAAAACTCACACCTAATATGAGAACTATGTATACTTGTTATTGTAGGTTTTTACTGTAATGCTATAAAGGAACTGACACTTCTCTCAACCTAAATCTTTTTAGATATCGTAAGAATATTAGGGGTGGTCTAATAAATGGACTACTCAAAAGTGACAAATCTAGGTGAGCAAGGGCGGCCGTCTAATACAAGGAAAACAATATTTTTGACAAAGCCAGCATGGGTGGAGGCCGCAAGAACTGGCTCCGCCCCTGCTACCCAACATATTATTGAAATAACAAAGTTGATTTACAATCGAGAGGATAAGTGAACACTATGATGAATAGTGTCAATGAGGAATTGGATGGATAATATAACTTTTCTTGGCAGAAACAAATAACTAAGCTGAATTCATGAGATAAAGCCCTTGACCTCACCAATTTTGTGGCCAAATTCAATCATACAACATTCATATCGAAACTTTTATTGTTCAAGCAAAAAATGATTTTTTATATATTTGTTTCATTATTCTAGTTACTAGGTACTTATTCAATAGTTTTCTTTGTTTAAAATAGTAACTTAGGGATTCTTATTTTCCTTTTGAAAACTAGAATTAGGTTTCATTATCACATGAATGTTTATTTGATAAAATTTGAGAGTTTTCCTTTTATTCGACATTCATAGCGAATGAATGAATATTTCATGGCCGGATTTTCGGTATTGAATTAAATCAACAAGTGTCATAATTGCTAATTATCTTCTACATTATTATACTGCATCAATTTGGTATTAGAGTAGAATCAGGTTTCATAGAGAGACAAGTGTTGCTTGTGAAATCTAGATGGCAAAAATCATTCAACGCTGTGAGATGGAAAAATTGCATCAACAATTAGAGGTGATGAAGTAGCTAAAAAAGGATTTTCTATCATTAGAGGTTGGCAATACAATACAACAGGACTCTGATGGTCAAGGTAAATTTTTTTGCTTCCTTCAATCCTGATTTGTGGGACATTGATTTAAGCAATGATTATGACATTCTACTGTTTACACTCGACGAGAATGTTCAAGAGGATTATATTGAAGAAAAACAAGTAATTGTATATATTAGTGGCACACCTATGTCAGTAATACGAGTTTTTTGGATAGTTCACCATTGACTGCATATTCAGATCGAAAATTAGTAATTGGCAAATATTGTCGAGCAATTTGGTTATCTAAAGGTGTTAGGTTTTTAGTGTTGACGATTCTGTGAACAAAATGACTAATTTGTAACGTGTTGTTTGTCAAGGACATAGGGTGCAATTTGTACAAATTGGTTTATGAGGTTTAAGGTTCGAGCATGAAAAGAGAAAAAACACAACGTCGCATTTTCACTAGCTTCTTGCCCAGTTGGCGCTCGAGCGGCAAAATCAGATTGCCTATCGCCCGCCCGTCGCTCCTGTTGTCGCTTCTCCTCGAGCGATAGGTCGACCCAGAAAACCTATTTTGCTGTTTTGAAGTGTTTTTCCAGCCCATTCAACCTAATTACCGTCTCTTATAAATACCCAAGCATATGCACGAAAACAAGTATGGTTGTTCATTGTGCATGTTCTCTATAACATATTCAAGAGCCTATTTATACATTGATTTCATCTGTGCATGTTCTCTATAACATATTCAAGAGCCTATTCATACATTGATTTCATCCTTTCTCTCTTGATTTTATACAACCACATATTTGAGAAAAAATATCAAACCCATTGAATTTGAAACACCACCTACTTCCTATTGGTCATAGGAATGTACTTTCTCAATTAAACATCAAAGGTTGCTGGAGGTTGAGAGAGATTGGACTACAAGCACAGGAAGAGCACAAGACCTTGGAGTAGGTTCTTGGAATTCCATTGGGAAGAGACAATTGCAGAAGATCGTGGAGTAGATCTTCGAGCAGGTCTTTGTATAGAACTTAAAGTTAGCAGGAAATAGATCGGGAAGTCTAGTGAAGTTGGTTAGATAGCATCTAACTGTAACTCACTCCGTATTGTCTATAATGGAGGTAACTGGCATGGTTCCACAGTTTTTACCCAATTGAGTTTTCTCTGTCATCATATCAGCATTTATTATTACTTTTTTTATTACTGCAGTATTCAAACATAGGAAAATTGGACTTGTATACTTAATTATCTAGAAATAATTAAAAGTGACTTGTTACTTTTAATTGACTAATTTTGCACATAGGGTCGAAACTAAAAACGGTGAAGTAACAATCATTTGGTAACTTAAAAATGGTTAAGTTGGTAATCCATAAACTGTTAAGTGGTATCTAATGCGACACCCAGTATTTTTCAATTGATACCAAAGCCCAAATTTGCTCCTTGACCTATATTATCAAGATGAGTAATTCATTATTCATCCTGTCATATTTTGATGGCAGTATACTATGCCTACTAAAAAGTTAGGATGCGAGCTTTTTAAAAATCCCTGGATAAGCGTATCTATCTTAGTGTTGTGAATGGTTGGGCTGCACCAATTCTACGATTAATAATGAAGTAATCACCACTCACATTGTTAATTGGACTAGAGCGAACTTAGATGAATGTAACTGGAACAGTAAAGCCTTACATGCTCTATTTATGGCAATATCCTTGGAAGAGTTTTAGGCGAGTGTCTATGTGTGAGGTAGTCAAAGATGTTTGAGATATTCTACAGACCACACATGAAGGAACTCAGGTGATTAAAAACTCTAAATTGTAGATGTTAACCACTATGTTTGAAAAAATTCAGATGAAGGAAGATAAAACTTTTGATGATTTTTATGCGAGCTTAGATGACATAGTAAATTCTAATTTCAATCTAGGTGAGAGAATCCCGGAGCCTAAGATTGTTAAAAAAATTCTTAGATCTCTACCAGAAAAGTTTAGACCTAAAGTCACGGCAGTAGAGGATACTAAGGACTTAGATTCCATTAAGATTCCAGACTTATGAACTTACATTAGCAAAACCCACAAACAATAAGTCATTGGCTTTAAATACTGTAAGGAATAGTCATAGAGAGTCCTTGGATTCAGATTTTCCTAATGAAGAGGGGTTAGCTTACCTTGCTAAAAAATTCCAAAAAATATTTAAGAATAAACAAAAACTTCAAGAGAAGAATAGAAGTGGTCCTAGTAGATCTAGGAAGAGTTCTAAAACTGTGAAGTGTCATAATTGTAGAGGTTTTATCCACTTTAGAAGTGAGTACCCTAGCAATAGGAGAAATCTAGATAAGGCTATGAATGCTACTCTTACTGATGATGAGTCTAACTCGGACAATCAAAGTGAAAAATCTACTCGTGAGGAAAGCGGAAAACATATTGCATTTACTGCTAGAATTATGAATGAATCTGATAAAATGAGTGAGAAGGTTGAGAATGTAAGTAGCAGTAAGAATTTAGAAAAAGATTCTGATAATGAGGGAGATGTTCATGAGGCTTATGATAGAATCTATGAGGAGAGTATTAAGATTATAACTAAAAATAAAGCCTTCAGTATGAGAGTTATTGAACTTGAGTTGGAAAATGAGAAACTTGTGGTGTACATTCGTGAATCTACCTCTACCCTGAGTGAGTTAAAATCTATGAATGAATATTTAGATATTCAGGTTAGGAATCTAACTAGTGTGCTTGAGAAGATCTCTAGAAGAGCTAATGAGATGACAGTTGAAAAGGAAATCTTAGAAATCCAGGTAAAAAATCTTATGAGCGACCTAGAGCATTCCAAGTCTCAACTTTTTGTCTTTTCTAGTGGATCTATAAAGCTAGATAACATTCTAGGAATAGGCAAGACTGCTGGTAATAAGGGAGGTCTAAGATATAATAAAAATGATCATAATGTTGCTAGTACGTCCTATACCACATTTATCCTTGGTACTAACCAACTTAAACATGTGCCTAACCCTAAACCTAAGAATAAGAGATATTTAGGACAGAGGCCTACTAGGCAGCGTAGGACCTCCAACCTAGGAATAGATATCAACAATCTCATAACTTTGGTCCTAGTATTTCCCTACATGTTTTCATTGCGGTGAGTTAGGACACATAAGGCCTACATAAGGCCTAGGTGTCGTCATTTCCTGAACAGAAATAAAAATCGGAACTTAAATAGTAATAAGAATCAGGATTTTTTTGGTCAGATTGAATTTCTTACTAATCATGTGAGTCACTTGACCAAGTTAATGACACAAATGAATGAGAATATTCCTGTCACTGGCAAGTTTGGATAAAAAAAGTGATCTGAAAAATTTTGAAATAGATCAAGGTGCTCTTAAAGGTAAGAGTATTTGCATACCTAACTGGTTATGTATTTTTGATGCATGACGTGCTTTATCATTCTGTGACATTGATTTATGCCTGCATCATATTTGTTTATTTGTTTTCTAGGTAGAAAACTCATGAATATTTTTAATTTTTATTTTGTGTGTTTGACATTTTTTTATCTGCTTGGCACATTTATGTTTTAAAATAAAAACAACAAAGAAAATGGAAAATTGAAAAATAAAAAATGCAGGAAATTATTTTTAGCATAATATATAATATATTTGAATTTATTTGTTGTACTAAAGCATGAGTTTAATTGATGAGCTGTAACATAATTTTCATTGCTGGCTTAGGTTATTATAGAGTACTTAATATAGGTATATTCATGTACCATATGTACTGCATACACTATGATATTGTTAAGGAGACTCAACTGCGTGTGTGATATTTGTGATAGCAACACATGTTAGTAAGGTGACTTTGAACATGAATCTTAAATTTATCCCCGATAATAAAAAACTCAATATTTTATATTCTTCTACGGAGCCTATTAGACTCAAGCAATTAAGTATGCGGAGTTTCTCACAACTTGGTGTCTATGGTCAATTGACTTGGGTTAAATAGCTTAAAGCTCACTACATTGGTCATTTTAATCGTTTAATGAAGAAGAACCTGGACTTAAGATGTGAAAAATAATGATGAGATTAAAATATTAAAAGATGTAAAAATAAAATATGCTCAAAGTTAAGGGGAAAAAGAAAATATCCATACAAAATGAGCTTTTCTTTATATGTTCTAATGTGCTTGAAATAGTCATAAGTAGATGATTACACTTATTGACAGTAATGTTTAGCATTTCCTTTATCACAAAATTAAGGTTTGAGATCCTACTTACAAATGATTAGTGACACTTTACACATATGAGTCACTAATACAATTTACTCCATGTTAATTTGAACTAAGTATGTGGAAATGTTTACTGTACATTGCTTATATTTGTGCATGCTAACAACAACATTTTTTAGTTATTATATGTTAATGTTAAAAAAATTTCATTATCGGTCCCTGCATCATTTGTGACAAAAAGATGGAGAGTAAAGTAAATGTTGTGAGTGAGAGAATTTCAAAATTTTAAATTTTTTTAAAGGTGAAGTAGATTGATAGGGGAAGATTTATTGATTGCATTGCATTCCATTCCATACTATATCTATCTAACTGCTTGAGTTTTTTATGTTTGTGTGATTTTTTATGTTTTTGTGATGCTAATGTTTTTGTTGGTATTTGGATTAACATTAGTGTTACATCTGAGTCTAGCTAGTAGTGGTATCATGTGTTTAATGATTTTATTATTTTCTGTATCACGTGTTTTTACACTCGATATTTGAGTTGTGAATTTTAGGAAATAGATTTAACAAAGAATGCAAAAGACATCAATTTGATGTAGTTTAGGTAGTTCCAATTTTGTATTTAATTTCATTGACTTATTGTATAGTTTTGTTACAGAATGTCAAAAGAAGAGTTTGTTAGGTTTTTAGTGTTGGCAATTCTGTGGACAAAATGACTAATTTGTAATGTGTTGTAAAAGTCAATGACCATTGTTGCAATTTGTATAAATTGGGTTTTGAGGTCTAAGGTTCGAGCATGAAAAGAGGAGAAACACGGCGCCACATTTTCGCTAGATTCTCGCCCAGTTGGCCCTCTCGAGCTACAAAAACAGAATGTCTGTCTCCCGCTTGTCGCGAGCTCTTGCTCGAGCGACAATGCATTGCTCGCCTATCGCTGAGACCTCATTCAAGTGAAAGGTTGATCCGAAAAATCCTAATTTGTTGTTTTGAAGTATTTTTTTCTGGCCCATTTAATCTAATTACCATCCCCTATAAATACTCAAGTCTATGCACGAATTGAGATGTGGTTATTCATTGTGCTTATTCTCTAAATACATTCGTATTATCCTTTGAAGATCCAAGAGCCTATTCATACTTTGATTCCATTTTTTATTTTTATTTTGAGATCACACAACCACATATTTGGAAAAAACGTTAAACCCATTGGATCCGAACACCACCTACTTCCTATTGGTCATAGGAAGGTACTATTTCAGTTGGATTTCAGAAGTTTCTGGAAGTTGAGAGATGTTGGACTACAAGCGCAGGAACAGCACAAGGCCTTGGAGCAGGTCCTTGGAATTCTGCTGGGAAGAGACAATTGTAGAAGATCTTAGAGTAGATCTTGGAGCAGACATTGGAATTAGTAGGAAATAGATCGGGAAGTCTAGTAGAGTTGGCTAGATAGCATCTGACTATAACTCACTTCGGATTGTCTATAGTGGATGTAACTGACTTTGTCTCGAAGTTTTGATCCAGTTAAGGTTTCTCCATCATTATTTCGGTATTTATTATTGCTTTTCATATTATTGTAGTATTCAAATATAGGATAATTGGACTTGTATACTTAATCATCTAGAAACAATTAAAAGTGACTTGTTGCTTTTGATTGATTAATTTCGGACGTAGGGTCAAAACTAAAAATAGATAAGTAACAACCATTCGATAACTTAAAAGTCATTAAATTGATAATCCGTGAACTATTAAGTGGTATATGGTGGTAGAGGTGTCAATCCGGGTGGTCCGGGCCGGGTCGGCCCGCCAACATGTGAGCCCGGTAACGGCCCGCGTGCCAAAAAGCCCGCCCGCTGCGGGTTCCGGGCCAGTTACGGGTCGACCC
>CAIGRM010031498.1:0-12112 GCA_903798335.1 Fraxinus albicans | reverse complement strand
TTTCATTAATATAAGGTTACAAAATAATTGAGGCGGAAACCATTACATTTGAAGTTTAACAAAGGGCTAAGGATTAACTGGTAAAATGGCCCCTGCCCCATTGGTCCCCTCTGCATTTGCACACTTGGAGGAGTCAACTCTTCTTCAACCCTCTTCATCTCAGGACGACCCCCGATGGGACCTCCGAATTCATCCACAATGGGAGTAATGCCCACATCGGGGTGGATCTTACCTGAAAAATGGCGAAGTCGTCATAGAGGGTTGTCTTCTCAAAATTATCAATGAAGTTTTGGACTTCGCCTCTCCCACTAACTTCGCCTTTGCCTTGAGGGACTCAATCTTTTCCTTTTGAGCTTTAGCAAGATGCCTCAGCTCAACCTTCTTTCTATTTGAAGACTCTAAAACATCGGTGGTAATTCACAGATGCTCATTGGATTGATCTACTTTCTTTGTCAAGGCAGCCACCTGGCATTCTGCCTTATACAACTCTTTCTTCGCCTGGGCTAACTCAGATTTAGCCTCAGACAGCTTACTCTTAGTTAGCCCACTTCAGCTCAGCCCAGCCCTTTCTATTTTAGTTCTTGTGACATTCACCACATCCCTATAATGAAGAACGACCTTCAACCTCTTCGTAAAATCAATATTCTTGGTCCTAAGTTCCTTAAGCTCCCATATCCTGAAGCTTACGGCTCGGGTCAGGCAAGCGTTGTTAACCTTTAAGAGGTTTGCTGCCTTGTAATAAGATGTATAATCTTTCTACTCCTTGGTCCAGTACTTGTTATGGACCAGGACAGCTGAGGCTATCTCCGGCTGGAGCATCTCTAGAACCTTCGAGGATAACTCTTCTGAGTTGCTCCCTAAAAACGTTTGTTTGCTTTGTAGGAGTGGCTAGAGGCTCACTACTTTGGGGATGTTTCCTTTTTCTAGAAGCCTCATTAGTTCGAGCCAGGTGCTCTACTCTATCCTCAGGTCATAACACATACCTTATTGGTTCAATAGACACCCTAGAGGGAATACAAGTTCGCAGAGTTAGCAACAACTTAGCTATTGCCGCCCTAGAAGATGACGTCCCAGATGGGACACCTCCTCCTCGTGATCTTCCTTATCAATAGATTGGCTCTTACTCAGCTGGAGTAATATTTCATTTTACCTTTTATAAGTAGCCAATTTGGCTTTCGATTGCTTGATAGTGGCAACGCTCTGCCTAATGGTCACAAAATCCGGTCTTAAAGGTCTCTTCTCAAAAAATTCTATGTAGAAGAAAAATAAAAAATATAAATATAAAAGCCTCCTAATAAAATTGTTAACGAATAAAGGATGGTTCGAAATTACTCTAGTTAGTCATCAGCCCATGGTCAACAAAAGGCATTTTTTATCAATTACCTTGGATAACTACGTTCCTTTGTGCTGAATTATAGATGCCACGAATAATGTCAAATTGGTCGTCGATAATGTTGCACCTCGACAACGAACATACGCACATCAATAAAGTCAAATACTAAAACATGAAAAATTTAATGTAAATCAGTTTGACAAGGACTCACTTGCAATCAAAAAAGAAGTGGGTACTGTTAAAGGGTAATGGGGCCACCCTTCATGTAGTCCCGCCATCCAGAAGTCCAGAACCAACTCCACTTCCAATCCTTGATAGACAAGAGCATTCCTACCCAAAGGCAGAATAAGCCCCATTTGAGGTCATATAGTATCATCCCCTTGACTTATCCCCACCACAAAAGTCTTTAGTGCGTAAATGGAATGAACTATTGAGAAAGACATATCCACACCGATGCTAACCTTCCGCCATAACATCCACAACCCCCACTAACTAAATCTAAGAATTGGGATTGAGTTAGGTTGGTGCCAAACCATAAGACTGGAGCACTAACCTAAAGAAGTGATGTATGGGCAGCATAAACCCCCTTGAAAATGTTGTTGCTAATGGCCACACACCTAGACGTTGGATAGCGAACCCTTTCTTCTAGCTTGAACATGATTAGCTCAATGTTGTCTTGAATCTTAAAGACCTTCTACACCTATCTATCTTAGCAATTGTCATAATTGAGGGATAATCTGAAATGCCCATCTCTCAGAAGTGTCAATAGGAGCTGGAGGTAATCTCCAAATGATTATCCGGTCATTATTGCCGTACTAATCTCTTTGGAAGATATGACAGTGACCTCCCTAAATTCTACCCCTTCTACAACATTATGTCTATCCCTCAATTCGATAGCGTTCACAGAATTACAAGGAGAACCTCCAAACATTCTATCACAAGTAGAAAAAAGAAAACTATAAGATGCAGCCTTAAATGGGTTGGTCCAAGGTTGAACACTCACCGTAGATGATTAACTTGAACAGTGACGGTGATCTTTCACCGAAAAATTCAGGAAATCGTTGGAACGCTTTAGGTTGCAAAGTTTGAAAGATTATGTACGCTTTGAGAGTTTGTTGTAAGTGAAAAGTATTGCAAGATAAGGGATCCAACCTTTTATAATCGGTGGACATGAAGCTAGGACATTAGATTAAACAAAGAAACATCTTGATCGTGTAGTTTTAGATGCAATCCACATGGTTTACTCCAAATGCCATCAACATTGGGTGTATGAGATAATGCAGTATGTTTCAAATGTTGTAGAGGCACATTGCCCTAAATCCCCCCAATCACCCGTTATGATTAGCCATTATGGTATGTAAAGCCCACGCCTTGGGAGTAAGCGACACCCCAGCTAGAAAATAACCAAAAACTTTCAAATCGTTGGCACAAAACCTAAGAATATATCATCACTCATCCCTAAGCAAGGACCTTGTCTATACCTTATCCAACTTTTCTCATAGTTTTCACCTTCCGAGCCTCATCCTGAAGCAAGGACATCATCTCTGCCTCATTCAACTTTTCTTAAAGTTTTCCTATCAGAGCTTCGTTCTCAAGCTAAGATCTCGCCTTTGCGTTATCCAAATTTTTTCAAAGTTTTCAACTTTTAGAGCCTCATTCTCAAGCAAGGACCTTACTTCTGCCTAATCCAAGTTTTCTCAAAGTTTTTCTTTAAGAGTCTCATCCTCAAGCAAAGACCCCACCTCTACTTCATCCAACTTTTCTCAAAGTTTTCAACTTTTGGAGTCTCATCCTCGAGCAAGGACCTCGCTTCTGCCTCATCCTACTTTTCTCAAAATTTTCAATTTTTAGAGCCTCTTTATCAAGCAAAGACCTCGCCTCTGCCTCATCCAACTTTTCTCAATGTTTTCCTTTCAAAGCCTCATCCTTAATCAAGGACCTTGTCTCTGCCTCATCCAACTTTTCTAAAAAATTCCCTTTCAAAGCCTTATCCTCAAATAAGGACCTCGCCTCTACCTCTTCCAACTTTTTTCTTCCTATAGTTCGAATTCCATGCATTATATAAATAGTACTTACATGGACTTCAGAGACTAGCGTGCTGTGTTCAAAATGAACAACCAACCAACGAGAGGTAAAATACTCCAAGCCAAGGCATCACCTCGATAAAGAGCAGTTCACCTCCAACCCTATAATGAAATTTCACACATTATATAAATAGTACATACATGGACTTGTGGGAGTATTGTTACGCTTTTTATGAAGAGGCTCCAGATTATCACGAACTTGGCAGCCAACTAAGAAAATCAACCAGGTTTGCACTCCATGTCACCTTCTACCTGGCCGAGGTGAGGCCATACAAGGTAGCCGAGGTGATGCATTATTTTAACCGAGGTGCCATGTTGAGACCAACCCTCTATGGCCAAAGTATCATGTATGTACAGAGAAAAAGTGAGGGGCTCCTAGCCTACACATTTACAAAAGGCATATTCTAATTCACATTTAGAATCGTTAAATGACTGTGAGCCTAGGTTTGATGGAGTGACATTTAAGAAAAGATCTCAACAATTAAGATGAGGCCACGTGTCACTTCATCAAACGGTTATCATTTTTCCTCTACTATTATAAAAGCTTAGACATTGTGTTATTTGAAGGTAATGCAACTTTACACATTAAAACTATAATCTTGCTCTCTCTATATTTAATTGAAACCCTTCTGAATCCAATTCTTCTATACTTAGTGGCTCACGTATCTAGCACATCCGACACCTCTTCTCTTATACATTGACCGACTTGACAGTCAGAGTACACGACGCCGCCTCTCCCCATTTCGATGAAGACCACACATGACTTATAGTTTGTCCAAGTGTACAGGACTAAGACTACGCAGACACAAGAGCACCCAGAATGTGTTGGCCACGTTTCCCATACAAGAAACAAGGTCAACATTAATTATTTGAATTTGGCCTAGTAATAGATTCAGATCGTGATTAGAGTATAATTAGTTTATGTTGAAAAAGAAAGTTAAATACATTACCTTTATCGATTATAAAAAACGCATGAATATGACTAGATTACAAATCAAGAATTAAAATAGATAAAAATAGACGAACTCTAAATCCAATACAATCATTCATAATTTAAAAAAATCAAACTTTTACCACTTAGATTAATTTATGATAAATCAAATCAAAAACTAATTTGTGTTATATAAATGTAATTCCATACAAAATTAGTACACTTGAATTGAATTTATTACTTGTGTGACGATACTCTTAACTCACTAAATCTATTATTTGTTAATAATCCCGTACGTTTGCACGATTTTATCGAGGAAGTTTTTGACGTCATTGTCTGAGGAATAAAGTATTTAATTTAAACTCTCTTATTTTTAGGCACACATTCTACGATAAAATAATATTACCTGAAAACTAAAACTTTTCCTTATTTTATAACCACATATTCTCCGTCAAAATAATATTCCAAAATGCATTTTGAGCAAAAAAAGGGGCTCAAACATGCTCTAGTTTATTAGTTTATATAGTATTCGATTTATTTATTTATTTTTATATTTTTAATTTTGGCTACCTGATCTCTCTTGTTTTTGGTATTCGTTCAGGTACTATTCAGCAGTATATACATGATTCTGATGGCAAATGAGTAAAAAAAATTTACAATAAGTAATCTCAACATGGATGATGAGGATATGCTTGTAGAAAACATATATTGCGAATTTTGTTATGGGTTGCATTATATTGAGTACTACTTGAATATATGCATTGACCCTATAGGTTCAAGATTCTGTGGTTTAAACAACATTTAAGCTGTCAAAAACTAAGCAATTGACAAAACTAATGAAGGCTACATGCCCGTGGACAAGTATGTATCTACAGACACACTTGCGATTTTAGTCATTTCTTGTTGAATGAGGAGGTATTTGCAAAATATTATAATGAACTTGTCAAGTAATGAAAACAAAATATGTTTGAGAGATGTCATATTCTAGGGCGAATTTCAAAGGTAGTGATATAATCCACTTGAAAAGGTTGAAAGAGAAGAATTGACATTGCTTGTGGATTTAGATGGTGAATTGCCTATTCAACCAAAGGAAATATTAATTATTGAAGAAGAGCATAAAGAGAACGACAAATTGATTACAAAGGAAGCAAATTGAACAAGACATCAAAAGTTTTCCTTAGAATTCCATGATGCGATTGCTAAATTCACGCCAATAAGCACTTATTGGGAGAACCCAATTTTTTTTTTCATTTTATTTATTTTTCTTTCTAGAATATAGGATTAATAAGTTTTATTACTTTTAATAGTTTAGTAAATGTTATTCCTTTTAGTAGTATAGGATATCTCCATCTCCATATTTTCTTGTAAGATGTGTTAGAGCTTATTTTAAATTGTTCCATGTTATGATTGATTTATTTTTTCTATTTTGAATGAACATGACAACTGAATACATTGGAAAAGGAAAAATACATAACAAGTGATTCAACACTTTCATGCCGATCTATCCACTACCTTCAGAGTTATATTAGGGGAGTACTTAGTTCCATTTTTTCCCCTTAATTTTATACATTGTTTATTATATTTTTAGACATAGAGGGTTATGCTTTTTATAAGTTTGGGAGTGGGAAAAATATTGTGTTTTTATCTGTATTTACTATTTTGTGTGCCAAAAATAAAAAATAAAAAAAATAATTTATTTTCAGCTCTATTTTTGTTTTTGCGTGCTTTTGTTGGTTAGATAATTTTACCTATTATAATACATATATTTGGAACCACATGTTAGACTATAAATTGTGAAAAAAAATGCACGTTTCGTTGATTTATGCTTATTTGCAACGATCGAGAAAAATCTTGTGTTTCATTTTTGAAGAAATTTTCTTGTAGAACTAGAAAATAATTTGGGTCATATTACTATGTCGCTACAACACTTCCTAAGAGACCAAATTAATGTTCTGGTCATTATACTAAAGTTGCATGCATTTGTCTTAAAATTTTTGTAAGGTGTCGAATCTCTTTTAAAAGATAAATTTTTATTTTCGTTTGTTTACGTTATTTGTGACGACCTATTTTATTTTAATTGCTGCCCATGTTAAGTCCTTAAAATTTAAAATTAGATACACTTATTGTATTGTGCTAAATAACCCCAAATTCAACTACATTATCTTGATTTCTTCTCACACCTATCAACTTGGAATCTGATTTTCTCTCCACTAAGGTACCCCACTTAATTTTTTGCCATCTACCCACTAAGTGTGCTCCCCACTTCACCATTTTAAACTCCATTTTGGTTAACTGCCAGAAACCATCCCTTTTCATTTCAATTGAAAATATTAACTTCTTCAACCCCTGTAGCATGTTTTCTCTCACAAACCATAATTATAAACACATAAATCCCACTTACCCCTTTTCCATAGCTAAAAGCACCTTTGAGTCTGGATATTTTCTGAATGATAGGTTAGGAACACACTGCATTTTGTTACAAATTGGACATAAAAAGGGTATCGAAAATCCAAACATTTCACGTAGGGCGTTTTCGTTACTTTTGTAAGTGAAGCAAAAATTATTTGTTTTCAATTTGCATTAAACGTCTTATTGTATTACTCATAAGAAAATGGAATCACTCTTTGATGGTTCGAATAAGATATGAAGATGATATTTTTGGTACTTGAAAGGGGTTATCAAAACTTGAGAGTAACTCGACTGCCTGATCATCAGTTCGGCTTGCAAAAAATTGATGGTGACACCAATAACCAAAGTTTACATTTTTGGAAAATATTTTTTTCATCATTTATTCAAGTGTTTCCTACTGAGTATTACTTGTGGTATTCATCCCATACAAAAATTATACAGGTAACTCAAGGCATGACAATGACTTGGCAAAGTAGCAAGTGCTCGACGATTTGGAATGCTCTTTAACTTTCTATAAAATTTTTAGTTATGTAAATCTTTTATGAACACTTAGATAACACTTTAAAATCTTTAAATGTCCATTTCGTCTAGTTTGTATACATTTCACGTTAATTATAATTTAGAAATCTGGATAGACAATGCCTAAAGTCTAATAGTTGCTAAATTGAAATTCCAATTTCTATCCTCCTAATTAAAAATGGCATAACTCAGGCTACGGTGCATGTTTTAGAGTGAAATCAGTGGGGTTCGAAAGTTTATTAGTCTTCTAATAATGTTCTTTGGAATTACCTTAAAATTGTACTTAGAGAAAAAAGTTATGTCCGTTTTAGTAGTCTGCGTTGACTTAGTTTAGAAAATACTGTCCAGCATAGTTGAAAAATATTTACCTGCTGCAAGCATCTTCGAGACCACAATTTTTTATATGTTGTACGTATATGAATTTTATAATCTCTATTAAAATTTCATAAATTTTAGTCAACGTTTGCTATTCCAAACATATTTTTCTTTTCACTACTGTGGTGTTTGCTGAATTTCCTCAAAATGTTTTTTAAAATCAAATTATACCATAATTATTTAAGTCTATATGGTCAAATGCTACAATCTCCTATTATTTTTTAATATTTCAATCTTCGAAATTCTTCTTATTAATATTTCAATCTCCAAAATTCTTCTTAGTTACAGAGCTAAAACTAAGATTTTTTTAACGAGTCGAGTTCCAAGAATTTGGAGTATTACATTATTCATGTGAGACTTGATATTTTTGAGCAAAAGATTTATATTTTACCCAATAGTTTTATTAAAAATTTGACTAAGTTGAAAAAAAAAATAGTGGATCTTAGACGTTTAATCCAAATAATCACTAAATTATACATTTTAAACCAATTCTAAGCTAGTATGGGGCTGATTGAACTGTTGTAGGGAGACATGTGTGCTTCGAAATTCATGTTTGGGGCTGATTTCATATGTGCTAAATTTTGTGTCCATTGTCTAAGTCCAATAAGATAAAAATTAGGTAAAAATCTTAAGTTAGGTGTCGATTTTTTTTTAAGAATAAACGTTGAATAAGGGGCACTGCACTAATCATTGTATGAAAAAAAAGAAGAAAAAAAAACCATCTCATTTTGAAGCGTCTCTTTGTTGCCTATATGACTTGTGAGTCATTAACCAAGGTCATTTAGAATATTTAAGGGAGGGGAGTCCGCACAGAAGATGTGCTTGACATGAATTTTCACACACACACATGTGGGTATTGCATTAGATAAGTAGAAATTAATTTTAGCAATATGATTTCGAAGTAGTTTATAGCTTTAATACAGAAATTGCAATCCTTAGACCAATGACAAATTATCTAACTATGTTTGTTTAAATTCTTGTCTAAATCAAAGTCTATTTTGTTTGAGGCAAACAATTGCTCATGTTTAGGATTTCATATTTATACACTTATTTGGTCATTTAAATATGATTAATTATAATTAATTTTGATGACTTAAAGCTTAATTAGATGTTAATTTTGCTTGTTAAGTAAAACTCGAGGCAAATTAGGTGATTTGGAAGAAAGAAGTGAAAACCCACGAAAAAAAGGAAGAAATACAAAGATCCGGATCAAATTGCAAATATTCAATAGTTTATTCAGATTCCAAAACAATAATTGAAGATTGCTATAAGTCAATTTGATACAATTAAAAGTCAAAACGAAGTGATACGATCGAAGGATCTTTACATATCAATTTCCAATCGCACAAATCATGTTCCAGATTTTTAATCAGAGATTGAAACCCATTTTAGCATAGTAAACGTTCAAACTGGAAAAATTCTACTTCTATGATAATTGTATCCCATTGAGTTAGCCTTCCAATATGCTTTGAATCACTTCCATTGAATATCGGGAGTGAAAGTTATGATAAAAATACTGAAGAATGTGCAGGGACATAATCGTGAGCGCGTGAAGGCAACTTTTCATATTGATTGAAACTCTTTTGGAACCCAACTTCGACGTATTTTTTGACCTAATTTCACCTTATATAATTAAAGACATGGGCAACCATTGAAAGATCTCTTTCTCACCTTTCAAAACACATCAATATCATAAAATCTATCAAGAAGCGAGTGGCCAATTCAATATTCGTTGGAGAGGAGAACAAATCTAGCACTTGCATTTAATCAAGGACTTGAAGAATCAAAACTTGGGGTTAAAGAACAATAACGAGAATTATATCATGATACATCTTTCTTGTAGTTATAAGCGATGCTTTTTCATTCTTCTTGCTGTTTTATCTTTAGAAAAATATTTAACTGGATCCATAATTGTATTAGATGAAGATGAACCCTATTATTTATTCAAGACTAATTATATCCATTGTATTATTTAATTGCTTGATTACCAATTAGATAATTAATTGCTTATTGTAGTGTTGGAGACTCACAATAAGTTTACAACGCTGCAAAGTTAACATATGTGCAATAGATATTAACATTTATCATGTGCGTAATCATATAGATAATTTAAAATTTATTCCTCGTGGGATGATACTCTTAACTCACTAAATATGTTACTTATCAATGATTTCATAAGCTTGCGAGATTTTACCGAACATCCCTATTCATTTTTCTTTATTGTATTTTGAAATCCTCGAACTATCAATTTAGGTGCAACATACAGGTCCTTTTGTCTGAAAGTCATCCTAAACTCCATTAACAATATCATGTGCGTGCATGCCATCATTTTAAGTGGGGTATTCTCGATAATAATTCTTATATTTTTTGTACAAAAATGAAAAAGAAACATGATAAGAAAAGAAGAAGATAAAAAATGTATTTATTCACAAACCAATGGTCACCTTCCGTGGCCGCTTCCACAGTGAATTAATGACCCTATTTTAATTAATTGCTTGAATAAAAACCATATTTTGTAGTATTTGTTCTTTAATTCCTAAAAGATTAAAATGCAATAAAAACTTTCAAACTTCACACATGTGCCACGTATCAGATTATAAAAAAATTCAAGATATAGAAATTGTTGAGCCCGAAAAATGAGCCAATAGATGTCGGGCCTCCTCTTGCCACATCAAGCAAGTTCTGGTGCGTTTCTAGCAGAGAGACGGTGAGGAAGAACATACATGAACACGGAAGATGCTCTACGGCAAGAGACAAAAGTGTTCGAGCTCCGCCTGGTGTAACGAAGATGATCGTGCTAACAACGATCACCAATCAAGATCCAATAAATTCAACAAAAACCGAAGGCTAAATAGTAATATGTGGAAGGATAGATGACATGTGTGTTTATGAGTGTTGTATTACATGTCAAGATTTGTATCTATTGGAAGTGTTTTCGAAGGGAAGATGATCGCTAAAATGTTTGTAAGAATCATCTACTTACTTCAATAATCAAGAATACAAGATTCCAACTTTCAAAAAATCCAACCCTTTTTAAGTCACAAAGATAACTTATTTATACTGCCTTGGCTGACGTGGTGTCCGTTGGATCAGAATCACGTGACTTCATCTCCTTAACTGAGGCTTCACATCACTTTCTATTCTTACAATTTATACATTGATAAGAGGTCAACCACCCTATACAATAGGTTGACACACTTGACATTATTTATTATAAGTGTTACATCAATCACTTCTAAAAGATCTTCAAATATGTTGTAAGAGACAAGGTCGGCTTCATTGAGCTTCAAATGTACTGAGAGCCTCGAAGATGTCCTTATGCTGGTTGTCTGAATGGGGAGCTTCAGCGCTTTTATTTGTTTCCTTAGGTAGTGTTTCAACCCAAGTTATAGAACTTCGGTTGTTGCACGATTTCTTCGTATTCGACCAATTGGGCCTTCGTTTGACTTTTCTGTTGGCTTTCTGCCCATGTTGATTGCTATATGGCACTTTGATTTTTAACTTTGGTAGCGAGACGTAACAATAGTCCCCCAAGTCTTGGTATGATTAATTATGTAATGCATTGACTTGAATATATACAAAAAAATTTAGTAGGGGGTGGTTTTTGCCATACTACAATAGTCACCAAAGTCTAAGTATAAATATTTATGTTATAGTTAGAATTTAAAATGTACGTGAAACTGCACATCACCTTCCATTGTTCACCGAAGTTGTATACTTGAAGGTATTTTACCTTCTTACTCAATTCATGAGAGGATCATCAATGTAGACTACAATGAGGCTGTATTGTCCGAAGTGCCTTTGAACACCCGAAGTTGTATCTGAACTGCTTGAGAAGGAGTAGGTCTAATTCTTTTTAGTGCCTTAGTATTGGCAATTACGAGGAGCTTAAATTTAATATGATTGAGGAGCTCGAGGCATCCTGAATTATTGCACCCAAATGATTTGTTGTGGTGGTACGTTTTCAAGAAAAGACAGCTGAGGCGGTTCAACTTTCCATATATGCAACTGTTGCTGCATTTAATGTGTAATGATGGCTGTCTCCCATGTGTTTTGCGAATTCCAGCCTCATGAGGTTGCGTAAAGCAGACACTCTAATCTAGGCCGTAGAAGACGAAGAGGCAGACGTGTTGAGTGGCTTAGATTTAATCCCCAAATGGATGGTCAGATGACCTGGATCGACTCTAACGGTTGTGATTAAGAGGCTCTGCCTATAAAAGGAAAACATTTTGGCAAAAAAAATACTTTATGTTGTAAAAGGAAAGTAAATTAGGGTTTAGTGTGAATGACACTTGTACCCCTGTAACCCTAGATATAATTACCATATGTATCCATATTCCTTCCCTATAAATATAGGGCTTTAGTTCTCATTATAATACACACAAGTCTATTGACTTCTCTGATTCTCTTCTCTTTTTCTCTCTTTTCATAACACTCTATCAGCACGAAAGCTTAATTTTT